>JAJEJO010037820.1:0-22294 GCA_020662805.1 Glaucomys volans
TTGCTCCTCTCCCCCATTTCAAGGGCCTCTGTGCACCAACCCCAATGGGGGAGGAGAGAGTTCAATCTCTTGGGACAGACCTCCCTCTGCCCTGCCCCGCCCCCAGGTTAGAGACCATAAAGGACAAGATTCAGAGAGAGGAATTACCAATGTCAGGTCAGCTGTGGAGTTGAAGTCCTTGGGGGCTGGTGACTGCAGTCGGCAAGGGGGTGAGGGTGCTGTGGGCCTTTCCTCAAAGGGGCCTGGCTTTGCCCATACCAGGCACATTGAGGTGGGGCTAGAGTGTGAAGGTGGGAGTGAGGGGCCTGGGAGGGAAGGTGGGCCTCTTACTAAGTTGGGGGTCTCATTGCAGAGATGAAGCTGCCCTTGGCCCTAGCAGGGCTCCTGGCCACTCTGGCAGTGCCCCAAGCTTCTGATGGTGCCACTTCAGGTAACTGTTCAAAAAGGGAAGAGTGTGCCAGGGGTGAGTCCCAGGGACTCCTTTTGCTCAGTGCAGGCCTCCTAGGTTCTGAGGCCTGATAGGGCCTTTGGGCCTATTCCTGACTTTGTGATCCTTGCTCTGGCCAGTCCCCCTGGGAGAGGTGGAGACCTCAGTGGTGCTGACCTGCATGGAGGAGGCCAAGAGGCTTGTGGACAGAGCCTACAAGGAGCGGCGGGAAAGGTGGGGGTGCCGGGCACTGCTCAGCTCTGAAGGAAGCTGTCCCAGGCCTTTCAGAGGAGGGGTGGGCAGCAGGGAGTTTGTGCAGGGAGGTGAGGGAGTATGGGAGTGGAGCTGGGCTCTCTGTCTGTCCTTGTGTCTCTGCGTGCAAGAACACCTTCAAGGCCACCCTTCTCATGAACTTGCTACTGTCTGGACACCCATGCCCATATCATTTTTATGAAAAGAATCCTCTTCCCATCTGCGAGTCTATCTGCATTGTCCTGTCTACCCACTGCTGGGTATGGGTCTGCTGAGTGTCTCTGCACCCCTTCTCTGGCCTGGTTTTCTCATGCAGCATCAAGCAAAGGCTTCGCAGTGGCTCTGCCAGCCCCATGGAACTCTTATCCTACTTCAAGCAGCCAGTAGCAGGCACCAGGACCGCTGTGAGGGCTGCGGACTATCTGCATGTGGCTCTAGACCTGTTGAAGAAGAAGCTTCAGCCCCTGTGGCCAGGGCCTTTCAATGTCTCTGGTACTGCAACCTCTCCCACCTCAGGCCCCAGCTCCAGTAGGGATCTCTCCCAGTAACCCCAGCCAGGACCCCGCGATCCCCACAGCTCCTCCCTCTGAGGAGTCTCAGAGATGTCCTAGCATGCCCTTCACTTCTCAGCCTGTGCCCCACTAGGGTCTCCAGGTCTCATCCGCCTCAGAATAGGAAATGGGGGTGGGCGGGCTCAGCTTCCACGCCCTGCTTCTCCCTTGCAGATGTGCTGACAGCTGCTCAACTGAATCTGCTGTCCAAGTCGAGCGGCTGTGCCTACCAGGATGTGATGGTGACTTGCCCCGAGCAGGACACATACCGCACCATCACCGGGCAGTGCAACAACAGGTGCAGCCCCAGGGCGGGGACTCGGGGAGGGTTGGGTTTTGCCAGTGGAGTCACATCACTTCAGTGCCCCGTGCTCCTCCGCAGACGCAGCCCCACGCTGGGGGCCTCCAACCGCGCCTTTGCGCGCTGGCTGCCGGCGGAGTATGAGGACGGCTTCTCACTGCCCTTCGGCTGGACGCCAGGGGTCAAGCGCGGTGGCTTCCCAGTGCCCCTGGTGAGCACTTGGCGGGCAGAGGGGGAGGTCCACGTCGGTGCCGAGCCCCCTAACGCCCCGTGTCCCGCAGGCTCGCGCGGTCTCCAACGCCATCGTGCGCTTCCCCACGGAGCAGCTGACCCCTGACCAGCAGCGGTCGCTCATGTTCATGCAGTGGGGCCAGTTGCTGGACCACGACCTCGACTTCACCCCAGAGCCTGCAGCTCGGGCCTCCTTCCTTACTGGCCTCAACTGCGAGACCAGCTGCCTGCAGCAGCCACCCTGCTTCCCGCTCAAGGTGCTGCCTTCCTCCCACCCACTGCTGGCTGTGGGTGGAAGAGGGGACCTTGCTCCCAGAAGTGGCCACCTCCCTTCTGTGTCCAGCTTTCTTTCCCTAGCCCCTAAGGCTGGTGCTGCTTCCTTGTGTCCTCCAGAGCCCGTGCCTGTCCTGGCTCTGACCTGTCCCCTCATCAGAACCACTGCCAGCCAGGGCTTCACTGTTTACTGACTCCCCCAGGCCAAAGAGAGAGCAGGGTTCGCCCTGGCTGTCAGGACTCCTGTTGTTAGAATTACTGCTCCATTGTGAGGCTGGAAAAGAGTTCTGGGATGAGGACCTCCTGGTGTCCCTCAAACCTCCCAGCATAGATGTCCTGTGCCCAGTCTTGTTTTTCCCCCTTCCCCTAGGCCTTTCCCCATCCCCACATCACAGACAGAGAGCCTTGGGGGGCTAGGGCAGAGCGGGGCCCAGAGAAGTCCCAAGGAGTCACAAGCTGAATAGGGAGCACAGAGGAGAGAAAGAAGAGAGTCTGAGAGGGAAGGAGGGAGGGAGAGAGAGGGACAGGGCCAGAGTAACAGGAGAGGGACAAGGGAAAGGTAGAGTAGGGGAAAGGAAGGGAAAGGAAGAGGAGTCAGAGTGTAGGGACCAAGTCCAGAGAACAGAGGAGGAAGGAGAGATAAAGGGATTTATCAAGAAGGCATCAGAGTACTGGCATTGCCTACCCCTAGGGGGCTCCCCACATTCCCAGTTCAGTGTTCTGGACCCCCATGAACCTCAGAGGCACTCTACTGGTAGAACCTCAGACTGAGTCCGCCAGGGCCTTGAAGCCTCCCTGCAAACTCGGGGGGCCAGAGGTCCCAAGGGTAGGGGGAGAGTCACTTTTGCACTGCCTCATGAACCCATCTAGCCTCTCTGTGCTGCAGATTCCACCTGATGACCCCCGCATCAAGAACCAACGTGACTGCATCCCCTTCTTCCGCTCCTGCCCGGCATGTACTGGGAGCAACATCACCATCCGCAACCAGATCAACGCACTCACCTCCTTTGTGGACGCCAGCATGGTGTATGGTAGCGAGGACCCCTTGGCCATGAAGCTGCGCAACCTGACCAACCAGCTGGGGCTGCTGGCCGTCAACACCCGCTTCCAAGACAATGGCAGGGCCCTGCTGCCCTTTGACAACTTGCATGATGACCCTTGTCTCCTCACCAACCGCTCTGTGCGCATCCCCTGCTTCCTGGCAGGTCAGTCTGGGGTGGCAGAGGAATTGTTCTCTGAAGGAGCTACAGTGAGCCTGTTTGTGAGCAGCTGGTGGGTCTGTAGTGAGAGACACTGTCTCCACCAACTTCAGGACGATTAGTCTCCTTGCCTTGGTCACAAGTTGGATGGAGATAGAAAGGCAAAATAAACAAAACCCAAGTCGCAACACAGGGATGTCCAAGGAGCCTCTGTCACTTTCTCTGTTTTTCTTTTCCCCTCTGGACTCTGGAAGAGAGGAGAGTTGATTCCCTTAGGGACAGAGAGCAAAGTGGTGACCACACCCTCTGGAACCACTGTCCAAAGTGATGCCAGTGGCCATATGTGGCTATTTTAATTGTTTTAAATTCAATGAATTATTTTTTAAAAAATAACTTCTCAGCTGCACTAGCCACTTTTTAAGTGTTCAGTAGCCTCATGGGCTAGTGGCTCCCTTACTGGGCAGCACAGAGGTAGATGGTTTTCATCAGCTCAGAAAGTTCTAGTGGACAGTGCTTTGCCCACCTTGATTACCTGTAGTTAGATAGGGTGGGATTTCAACTTTAAACATCTGAGAGTTTGTGGGCAGGATTGGGACAGTGATTGCAGCCATGCCCAGAAATTTTCCAGTATTTTAATGTAAACCCAATGGTGAGCTGAGGCCCTTTCCTCCACTGCTTTCCCTTTCTCCTGGTGTCTCCTGGTGATCTCTTCCTGGGCCCTTGGGAGGAGAATCAAGATCAGTGCCCAAGTGACCTTTCTCCTGGGGAAGGGGCCACCCTCTTCTGGGCGAGTGAGGCAAGGGCTGGGATGACAGCCAGGGATCACCATGACCTCTAACTGCTTATGGGATGGAGAAACTGCTCTCAAAGAATGCCTTTGCCTCTTTGAATTTCCTTTCTAGAGTTGGCAAGAGCAGAACCCTGTCTCCTGATGAAATGTCCCTGATCTTAGCCCCCAACCCCAGAGAAAGATTTGGGGCAGACTAGTGGAATCAGGGAGTCTTGCTTAGTTTTCTTGAATAGTCTTGGGTGTAGACTCTACCCATCCTGTGCCCTAGCCCACCCTGAAGCAGGCTGCAAAACTGGTGTGTCGCAGGATGGGGCTGTCAACTCTATTCAAATAGTAGTGGCTTTCTGGTGTTCTGTGTTTAGGAGGTTTCTGAGCTTGCATCCAATGTTAGAAAGAATGCTGTAACCATGAAGTGTGTGATTGAATCAGCTAATGATATAGCATTCATGGATCTTACACTTTGTACCGGGCACTGTGCTACACCCCAGGTGTCGATGTGTATTCTGAGAGGGAAGATAGGATGCAAAAAGGCACAAGCCTTGGGCCCAGTCTTGGAGGACCTCCCTGTTCCAGCTACAAGGACAGTAGTTCTGTGTTGGTTCCCAGGTCCTACAGAATAAGCATCTCTAGCCAGCAGTGTCCCTAAGCAGGAGAGGTAGCTGTTATGGTAGATGGGGGTACCAGGGGAGGACCCCTAGAGGAGTATAAACTCAGTCCCGTGGGAAGAAATGGGTTGAAAGGAGGGTAAGTAGGAGACAGGGAGTTTCAGTGGAGCAAATCTTTTCTGGGCTGGAGGTCTCAGGAATGACAGTGGCTTTTGCCTCCCTAAGGGGACACCCGATCCAGTGAGATGCCTGAGCTCACCTCCATGCATACCCTCCTTCTTCGTGAGCACAACCGGCTGGCCACACAGCTAAAGAGCCTGAATCCTACGTGGGATGGAGAGAAGCTCTACCAGGAAGCCCGGAAAATTGTGGGGGCCATGGTCCAGGTAGGCTGTCCTGAGCACCACACAGACTTGGGATCCAGGTGGACCTCTGCAACAGCCCAGCTGTGTGATCTTGGGCAAGTTGCCAACTCTCTTGGTTTCTTTGTCCATGATGCCATAAGGAATAGCAGACCAACATGCAGACACATGGCAGATGTGAAGAACTTGGCAAAGGCTACTTGCCTTCCCCTGCTTCCTGCCTGGCTTTCCTCTTTGCTGCAGAACTGGGAATGGTGTTGAGAGGGTTCACCAGGGGGGTCTCTGATGCATAGCAGTGGTTCAGTGGCTATTTCTCTCTTCCTCTGTTTCATGGTCACTCTTGGCTTCTTTACCTACTCTCCTTTCTGGCCATTGTCACCCACCCAACCTCCTTGGCCTTGTTTATCTCTGGGGCAGTGTTCCTGCTTCTCTCCCCCAATGACTGATGCTCCAATGCCCACCTTTTCTTCTCAAGAGGGCGCGTGCGTGAATGCACACAAATACACAAGTACACACACACCCACACACACACACACACACACACATACACTCCTGGATTCTGGATGGGGAGAGCATCACAGATACTGAGGGTGAGTATTCACTTTGCACTAAGACCACATGTGGGATTCATTTCAGCTTTGGAGGAATATCTAGAGTCTAAAGTGAGATTATGCCACCCTTTTCTTTTTCACTGGGGGAAATTATTCTAGAGAAGCCTTCATTTCTTTCTGCCTCTCATCTTTCCCCCTGTCTTTCAAGGAATTTATGAGATAATCAGAGAATGAGACATTACTAACTCAAGGGCAAGGAAGTTAATGCAATGACTAACAAAGCTCTTTGTTATTTAATACTCTAAAACAGAGGATATAATTATTCTATATAATTATCCCTAATTTACATTTGAGGCTCAGAGAGGTAAAAAAGTGGCCCAAAGTCACACAGCCAGCAAACGGCGGAGCTCTGCCTATGCTCCTTAGTGCCATGCTGAGGTGTTACATGCCTGCAGCCCTCTTCTCTGATCCCCTGACCTCCTTGGACTTGCCCTGACTCATGTTCATATCCAGTACTGTGGGATTTAGTGCACTGACCATAGATAGATGGGAAGGATCCCCAAGCCTGAAGCAGGTGGACACTGCAGGAATGAGTGAGTGGAGAGGCCATTCCAAATGATTTGTTTTTTTTAGATTATCACTTACCGAGATTACCTGCCTCTGGTGCTGGGGCCAGTGGCCATGAGGAAGTACCTACCTACGTACCGCAACTACAACGACTCAGTGGACCCACGCATCGCCAACGTCTTCACCAATGCCTTCCGCTATGGCCACACCCTCATCCAACCCTTCATGTTCCGCCTGGACAGTCAGTACCGGCCCATGGAGCCCAACCCCCGTGTCCCACTCAGCAAGGTCTTTTTTGCCAGTTGGAGGGTGGCGCTGGAAGGTGAGTGGTACCTGGACGGGCAGAGGGGTGCTGGCAGCCGAGGGTGGGACGGGTGGGGTTGGTTGCTGGGAGCTAGGGTAAGGGGAGCTTTCTTTCCTTCTTTAGGGATCTAGTCTGATCTTCCATTCTCAGTGCACCTGACTCTGCTTCCAGATCTGAGAATGAAGAGTGGGGGTGGAGATGGTTCTCAGACAGAACTGGTTCCTTCCTATGTGTCGAGACTCTCTATGACTCAGGAGGCCAAGGGCTGGATGCATCCCAACCTTGCAAGTCTGAATGGCATAATACCCTGAGATGTATATGCCCCTGGGGTCACGTAGTACCCAGTGAGAACCTGCTCAGTGTTGCCTGTGCCTGGCCCTCTTCTCCAATCTGCTGACCCCTCCTGGACTTGCTCTGACTCCAGTCTGATCTTTGATATTGTGTTGACCCTTGTCCCCCAACCTTGTTCCTCTTGCCTTCAGGTGGCATTGACCCCATCCTCCGGGGCCTCATGGCCACCCCTGCCAAGCTGAATCGCCAGAACCAAATTGTGGTAGATGAGATCCGGGAGCGATTGTTTGAGCAGGTCATGAGGATTGGGCTGGACCTGCCCGCTCTGAACATGCAGCGCAGCAGGGACCATGGCCTTCCAGGTGAGGGGCTGCAGGAGTGTCTCCAGCCACCCCACCCCCATACTACTGCCAGGTAGCCCACAGCTCCCTTTCCATGCTCTGAGCTGCCCAAAGCTTCCCCCACCCCAGTACTTTGTCCTCAGGAAGCCATCTGAGGTCAGGCACCTCCCTTTCCTGGACCCCTCTGACCAAACTCCAGCTTCTCCCAGGCTTCTTTGCATGCTCCAAACTGCAGCAGCAGTGGCAGCAACGGTAACCCACAGTCTGAAAATCTGTCTCCACCATTTCATTTGGACCCCTTGTTCATGAACTTGGAGGGGAAGATATTGTTACTTCCACTTGACTGATGAGGAAACTGAGGCATGGAGATGTTCAGAAACTGGCTAGGTTCTCTGGCCAAATCAGTGGCAGATCAGGAACTTGGACCCAGATCATCCTGACCCAAAAGCCTGTGCATGGGTTATGGGTGACCTGTGTGACTGAGCCTTTGAGACACCCCCCACCCCTCAGGGTCAGAGATAGACACAGTGGGTTGTTCCAGGGAACACTGAGATGCCCCTGCTCTTGGACCTGACAGGAGTTATGGCAGTTTAGTCTTTGCCTTCCGGTGGGAGGGCAAAGGAAAGACAGTGAGGGTGTGGGGAGGTCCAGCTGTCCCTCTTGGTCTGAGTCAAGGAGTCAGGGTTCCCTCTGTCTGTGGCCGTGTGTGTTGAGAAGGTGGTTTTTCTGGGCTGGTGGCATACATCTGAATCTTCTCTGCTGTCCCCAGTGCCTCCCCACCTTGCAGCAGGGGGACCTACCCACAGCCCTCTGCCCCCTCTCCCATGCAGGGTACAATGCCTGGAGGCGCTTCTGTGGGCTCCCGCAGCCCAGCACTGTAGGTGAGCTGGGCACGGTAATGAAGAACCTGGACCTGGCAAGGAAGCTGATGGCACAGTACGGCACGCCCGATAACATCGACATCTGGATGGGCGGCGTGGCTGAGCCCCTGGAACCCAACGGCCGTGTGGGCCCGCTCCTTGCCTGCCTCATTGGCACCCAGTTCAGGAAGCTCCGGGATGGAGATCGGTGAGGAGGTGTTGCAGCGGCTCAGGCGGGCTGGGTGGCCATGGGCCTATCTTTGAACCTCTCAGGGGGTCCCTGTCAAATTAAGGGCTGCAAAGAGTCAGTGATTTCCCTCTGTGTCCCAGGGAAACTCCAGGTCATCTCTAACATGCCCTGAACCTGTAGGGGATGTAACAAGGGGGAAACTGGAGTCCTGATTTCAAAAGAAGGAAGACAGAAAAAAAGTCACTCTTACTACTTCTTTCTCTGGGTTTCTCTGTACAACTATGGAGATGTCAATCACCATCGAATAGTCCCAGCTTAGCTTTCCCATGGCTTCCCTTTGTGAAGATGAAATGTCATCGTGGTCTTGACATCTTCATGTGTAGTTCTTACCTAGTCCCTATTGCACCTTTGGGAATATTAGAAAAGTCGTCCCCATTTCTTCTCACTCCTGTGGTGCAGCCCTGGGCATAGGACTTCATGAGGGAGGGTGGCCTCGGCTCCCCTTCTAGCATGAATGGTGCCCTGGAGGCTGCTGGGCTGGGGGCAGGGAAGGCAACCAGGCAGCTGAGCTTTACTCTGTTCTGTGAGTGGGAGATCCCTAGTTTGAAAATCCCTGTACCTTTTGAGGGTCTGGAGCTCTCCTGGGCTTGAGGGAGGAGTTGTCTGTGGTCCTCTTGCATCCAGGGAGCAATTCAAGCTAGACGACACCCTCCCAGCTCCAGGATATGCCAGACTCAGGCACAATGTCCGTGGATGCCCCCATGTAGGTTTTGGTGGGAGAACAAGGGTGTGTTCAGCACGAGGCAGCGGCAGGCCCTGGCCAAGATCTCCTTGCCCCGAATCATCTGTGACAACACAGGCATCACCACTGTGTCCAGAAACAACATCTTCAAGTCCAACTCATTCCCCCGGGACTTTGTCAACTGCAGTACTCTTCCTGCATTGGACCTCACCCCCTGGAGGGAGGCCTAGAGCTGGGTAAGGGCCTGTTGCAGAGGTGGGTAAACCCTGGGCTGGCTGATGGGAACAACTCTTCCCTAGGTGAGCCCATCCCTGTTCTGGGGGCCAGTTGAGAAAATGACTGGGCATTCACTGGTGTGTGTGTGTTTGTGCCTGTGTGCAATGTAGATAAATGGACATTTCATATGTATGTGTTGTCTGTGAACAGGGGTAGTATTTTTTGTGTCATTCATGTGATTGTGTGCTCACTGCTTATGAGAATATTAGGTATATGGAAGAAGCAGAGCGCAGCCCGGGTGCCAGGCCACCTGGATTCAAATCCTGGCTCTGCAGTTCGATAGCTTTGTGACCTTGGGCAAACCACCCAATCTCCTTAAGCCTGAGTCTTCCTCCTTGTAAATGACAGCTCATTAGGGGACCTGTTTGCATCCTCTAATTCTTCATTCATTGAGCACCTACTATGTACCAAGCACTGTACTAGGCATGAGAAATAGAGGCATAAAGGCAGATAGCATTTTTGCCCTCGGGAAGTGTTGTCCTGCTTAGCGCAGGTGAACCAGCATCCTCTGGAGGATCAAACCTTTAGCAGTTGAGCTGTGCAGCCGAGTGATGGCTCAGGCCAGCCAGGATCAGTCCATAACTATTTTTTTCCTCCCTCACTCTGTTCTCTTGCTTATTCACAGGAGCCAGCCTGGAGAGGAAGGAGGGGCTGTTGACTTTCTGTACGATTTGTTTGTATCTGTTGTTTATAATAATAAACTGTCACTCTTGATGATCTCCCCTTTGTCTGTCTGGAAAGGGGCTGGAGCCCCTTTCCAGAATGTTCTGGAATTCCAGGAATGTTCTGGAATTGCCCCTTTGGAGGCTTGACAGGCTCCAAGGACTGTACAGGCAGAAGAGGGTATTTCCCAGAGGGCTACTAAGAAATGAATTCTAGCTGTAGGGAAATCTAGGCTTGGTTCTCCTTCCAGTTTTGTTCCTGGAACCTTCCCCACCAGTCCCACCCTGAGGCCACCATGGCCATTGCTTCATGTCCCCAGGAGCCCCCACCACCCCTCTTTTTTGAGAGTTCATTTTAAAAAACATTTTTAGTCATAGATGGACACAATACCTTTTTATATGTGGTCCCGAGGATCGAATCCAGTGCCTCAAACGTGCTAGGCCGGCACTCTGCCACTGAGCCACAACCCCAGCTCTCCTTGATAGTTCTGAGAACTCCCACCCAATCACTCCTTCTCACCTCACATGCCCATGCACAAGACAGCATAGGGCCAGACACCTCTGGACTGTCAGCATCTAGTTACTTATTTGGCAGTGTTCCAAGGCCTGCCTTCAGAAAGGAGCAGTGCCATTGCCAGCACCTTTTACCTCCCATCAGATGTTTATTGAGCACTTAGTGAGCTGTATACCATGGTGAGTGTCTTGGGCTCTATGTGGAAGTAAGCAGAAGTCCCTGGCTCAGCAAGTTTACAGTCTCGACTGGGAGGAAGGAGGAAGGATCAGGGTCAAAGGTCCCAGCCCCAGCAATGATTGTTCAGGGGAGAGGATGGGTGACATCAGGCAAGTTGGACTGGAAGGGCATCTTGGGAGTCAGTCTTGACAGAAAGACAATTTCCTGGGGCTGAGAGTATGGGTGTGGAAGTGGGGGCAGCCAAGTGGAAGAGCTCAGAAGGCCAAGGTGGCCACCCTTGGGCTTGAGTGAGCTATTCATTTGTCAAATGCAAGAGAAGACTGGCTAAAAGAAAGGGCAGGGGCTGGGGTGTGGAGTTCTAAGGGACCAGGACATTGAACATGCTTGAAATGGCATCACGGACCAACAGGAGCTTTACTGTGGAATGCAGGAGGCTGTGGACCTGGGGCACCTAATTTTCCACTGAGGCCCAGGGTGAGAGGTCAAGCCTACCAATGGCTGAGCAGTTCACAAAGCCTTGGGGGTAGCTGTTGGCCTGGAATGGACTCAGTGGGACTGTGGTGATGCGGGTGTTGTCACAAACAAGGCGTGATAAGGACATTTTCCGCAGAGAGTCCTGCTGCTTCTTTGTGAAGACCCCTGGGTTTTCCCACCAGAACCTGCAGAGACAGAAGCAGGGTCACTCCATACTGTCTAGCTGCTGCCCCCGCCCCCCACTATGTCAAAGGAGGTCACTGGACACATGAAAAACTCCCCCTGTGCTGGAGCTGGAATTGGTCCTCCCATAGCATGGTGGCCCAGCCACCTCCCAGAAGGGCTCCTTCCACCCCTCCTGGGCCACGGTTGCACTTGCCTGTCTCCATCTCGGATCCACTGGAATTGCTGGCCTCTTTCTACCATGGGCTCAGCAATGGCCCCTATCCAGATGTCAATGTTGTCAGGGGTCTTGTAGAGATCCAGTAACTTTCTGGCCAGCCTCTCGTTCTTCAGCACAGAACTCAGCTCTTCTAGTGTCCGTGGCTGTGAGAGGTCACAAAAGCCTCTCCAGGAGTTGTACCCTGGGGTGGAGAGGCTGAGGCTGTTTCATCCCAGGGACTTTCTGTTTGTGGCTCCCCTTGGGGACATACCCACTCCAGCTCCATCAGCTCCCAAAGTCTAGACTCATAGCCTTTTGGACAGGGGAAGCACTGAGCTGGGGTTTTCTATGGGTGGCACTGCAGTTTGGGGGTGACTAGCAGCTTCCCTGGTGCTTACTATGGGTCCCTAATCTAAGCACTGTAAAAATATGTAAACTGAGGGAGATAAACGGTCCAGAACTAGCAAATGGCACAGCTGGGATTTGAACTTGGACAGTCTGGTTCTTAACTACATTAAATTGTGGTTCATGGGTACAAAAGAAAGTTCCAACCGTCACTGGTTTCTCTCTATTGTTTTCTTAATATTTTCTGGAATTCTAAGCTTATTTACAAGTTAGTTGTTAAATCTCCTTTTCAGTGGAGGAACTCCAAAATGGTACCAGGTATGTGCTCCTATCTCTGCGTTAGGGAAAATGGAAGGTTCCATTCATGGATAAGCAAAATGGGTTTAAAAACTGGCCTGCCGGGGTTGGGGTTGCAACTCAGTGGTAGAGCATTTGCTTTGCATGTGTGAGGAACAGGATTTGATCCTCAGCATCACATAAAATTAAATAAAATAAAGGTAATGTGTCCATGTACAACTAAAAATAATTTAAAAAAAACTGGCCTGCCTTCTGTTTCAGAATTGATCAGATGTTCAGGGTTATGAGGAGTCTCTCTGGGGACCCTAGAAAGTAGCTACAAGTGCTCCAGGCCAGGCCAGACCCTAGGCTCACTCACCAGGCTGCCCGTGGTCCCGGCAATGCTGGATGTTGATGGCAGCCAGGTCGAAGCCGTGGATGGTGTGCATCCGCTGGAAGAGCTTGTTGCGCACTTCCCCTGTCATCATCTTATTCTGGTTCATCAACTTGGCCCTCTTGGCCAGCAGGCCCCACACCAGAGGATCAATTCTACCTGCAAAAGGAGATCCAGAGGCCATCCTTAGGATGGGAAGAGGGTGAGGGCATCTCCTACAGCCAGCCCCGCTCTTCACCAGACAAGGTCTCTGTCTAAAGTAGGGCCAACTGAACATCCCCAGCTGGAAGCAGGGAGAGAAGAGGACAGTGCAGCCTGCGGGGTGAGCTCAGGGATAGGGGAGTCCAGATTGCCTGCTCCCGGGGTGGCAGAAAAGGGCACTCATGGGACGGTGGGAAGAATATAAATATCAAGACTGTTTTCAAGTTCTAGTTCATCGAGTCAGCTCCTTCTCTTCCATACGTATTCCTGAAGAACACTGCAGTGTGGGCAGAGTGGGTGCACATCTTTAAGAATTGGCCCTGACTTGCTCGGCCTTTCAGAAGCCAGTTTCAATACAACACAGCCAGGGCTAAGGACAGCTGTGTCCAACCTCTGGTACCTCATGGGGGTGGAAGGTTCTAGAAGAGAGCAGAGGAGAGCTATTGGAGGAGACCATGAATTCTTTCTTCAGAGGGCAGAGAAGCCTAGGCAATGGAGAGGAGGTAGGGAAATCCTAGGCAGCTTACAAACCAGAAGGAGGAAAGAAAGAATGGATAACCTTGTGTGTTAGGAATCATTTTAGGATCCTCTACGCATTTACTTCCTTTAACTTTTTGGATATCCTCACAAGATGGGTACTATTATTGTCCCCATATTACAAATGAGGAAAACGAGGCTCAGTGAAAGGAATTCACTTGCCCACAGCCCCAAAAAGTGCTTGCAGTCTGACTTTGGAGCCAGGTTTCCCTACCAGCAGCTGCAGAGTTGGGGAGCCAGGTGAGGGAGGGCACTTTCCTGGATGGACGTACTGTCTTTGACCATCCTCCAGGTGTTGAAGAAGAGCATGTGCATGGGGAGTTCTGGTTCTGGACCCCATGGCTAATTCCCATCCAGATGGGACACAGTGGGGGGTATCTCCAAGTGGCCAAAGCGGAATGCAAATGTAAAGACACGGGAAATTCGGGGATCTACAGATTCATTATAGCCTTGGTATGGGGGGATCCACTTCTGCATTTCCACACCTAACACGATGGGTAGGTAGTCCCTAAAGGTGATAATCTGGAGGGAGAAGCAAATTGTGAGGAAAGAATGTGAGAAGACTTAAACCTCTGCAGAAGGAGGATAAAGAGGAACTGCCACCAAGAGGTATGAGCAGTCAAAAATCAAGGGTGGCAAACAGCTTTTGTACCTTGTTTCAATTCCTATGACCATGGCAGACATTGCTAATCAATCATGACATTCCTTCTATGATCTTGCATGATTTGTTTTCACACAGACAAATCAGTCATTTGAATTTGGCATTGGAAACACATTCTCTGTGCATCTCTGCTCTAAGTTTATGACCCTGGTGCTAAAATGGCAGTGCCTATATGTCATTTAAATGTAACAATGTCATATTATTAAACTTTTCCCCACAGGCCAAGGCAAGGGGAATGATGAAGCACAGAAATGAGTCAGGGACCATCAAGGGAACTTCGTGCCACCCCCAGTTTTGAAAGAAGTGCTGCACCATAGAGAGGCTGGCTCCTGGTTTTGTTTTACTCAAATAGGATGAATTACTACAAGAAGAAAAAAAATTTCAATATTTATCCTTTCTTTCTTGTCTTTGTTTATACAATGCACATTTTTACACAGTTTTAATCCTGGAGAGCATTTCTTCTTTTTCAGTTAACATTTCCCACATTTTGGATTTTTTTTTTTTTTTTTTGGCAGTGCTGGGGATTGAACCCAGGGCCTGTGCTTGCAAGGCAGGCGCTCTACCAACTGAGCTATATCCCCAGCTCCCATTTCCCACATTTTGGACTAGCTTTCGCAATTATTTTAAATGTGTGCAATATTCTAACGCATTCATTGGGATTCACTCTTAGGTTGACTTCCAGTCTGTCCATGGTGTAGCCTGTGGGGACTCATCCATGGAGCAGGCAGTCTGCTCCTCAGGTTGTAGAGGAAGCAGGAGACACAGCTCTGCCTCTGGCCACAGTGACTGGCCCATCTGTGTCTCCAGAACAAGCTCGTAAGATTCTCTCTCAGGAATTTAGATTTTGGATGTAGCTATTTCAGATGGTGCTTGATGAGATCACATGGGTGGTCAATTTTGACCATCTGCTGAAGAGCAGAGAAAACCCATCTGCAGAGAGAGTGGAGAACAATGGAGAAGTAGAGAGAAGAGCAGAGAGGAGGGAGAATGCAAGAGTAGCTGCCCTACTTCCAGATGATTTCCAGTCTCTGGCTCCAACCCTGAATGAGGCCTAACCACTCTGCCAACTTTGGGGTCCCAGGAGAAACCCTTATCATCTTCCATTTGTCACTTGTATGGGGTTGAACCAAACTGAACATCTGGACTAGACAGAGTTGGTTTCTTTTCTTGTAGTCCCCTTGTTATGGATGAACTTGTGGCCCCTCCTAATCCATATGTTGAAGTCTTAGCCTCCAGTGTGTGTGTATTTGAAGGTGGAGTCTTTAAGAAGATAACTGAGGTCATGAGGATGGTGCCCTAATCCAGTAGGGCTGGTATCACTATAAGGAGCAAGAGTGAGAGTGAGAGAGACAGGCCAGGAATGAGGATGGACAGAGAAAAGACCAATTGAGGACATGGGGAGAAGGTGACTATAAACCAAGGAGAAAGACCTGAGGAGACACCAAACCTGCCAACACCTTCATCTTGGACTTAGCCTCAGAACTGTGAGAAAATTTTGTTATTTAAGCCGCCCCAAAATATTGACACTCTAGTATTTTGTTACAGCAACCCTAGCAAACTAATACCATCCTAAACTCATGCAATATTTAGACAGACTTTTTTTTATTTTTTTGGATAATTTCTTACAAACATCTCCAGCAGCATGATTTTGGGACCCAATTTTTAAAATATGGGAATAGTTCTCTTTGATAATAAAAGTAGGTGCATAAGGCTTCTGGTTTTAGAATGGAGTAGACCCATTTTACCTTGCTCTTCTCCATTGAATATAACTAAGTACCCTGTAATTATTCACCAGGCAATAATAAGAGGACCCTGAAAGCTGGCAAAAAGAAAGTGGACTGGCTGGGGACCTTAAGACTTGAGGAATGACAATGTGGTAAGTTCCTATATACCCATAGACTGGGATCAGGAGAGGCTTTTGGAGAATAGGAACAGGCAAAAAGAAGCCAAGAAAGGCCTGCTCTCTCCTTCTAAAAGACTAGGACAAGGTGGATCCAGCACAGACCCAGAAGAAAGTCCCAGTCCCTGCTTCACACCACGAGTCCTCATGACGCCCTGTCATCCCAGCCTGTGATCCTCAGTCCAGGCTGGTAGGTGGTCTGATCAGCCTGCAGTGGTGGCAGGAGTGGAATGCTGTGTCTCTTTGCTCTTTACCTTCTCTTCACCAAGGACACCAAGTATGTGGTTTCTGCTTCCCCAGAAGGTTGCTTAGCAACAGCTGATAGCCAGAAAAGAACCTTCTTGAGCTGTAGACAGGACCAGCTGGGGTTAAGTGGGAGTTCAGAAGCACCAGAAAAATGAAGCAGACCAGATCAGCATTGAAAGGGCTCAGGAAAGTAACCTGTCACTGGAACTAAAACCCATAAAAGTAGACCAGAACCTACACGCTAAACCTATACTAGGTAACTGATTTAAACAGGACCAAGTGTCCCCTAACGGAATAGCCAAAATGTCTTAAGATACAACTAAAAATTGCTTATAATACCAAGAACCAGGAAAGCCACACTGAGTGAGAAAAGACAATCAACAAATGCCTAGAGTGTTATGAATCAGATGTTGGAATTATCTGATAAAGACTATAAAGCAGCCACTTCAAAAATGTCTCAATAACTAATTACAGATTCTATTGAAATACACAAGGAATGGAACATCTCAGCAAAGAAGCATAAGATATGAAAAAGAAATAAAATGAAATTATGGGGCTGAAAACATACTACCTGAAACAAACAAACAAAGATACTTAAATAGGCTCAACAACAGTAGAAAATGAACTGATGAATAAAACCTCCAGCAAGACAGAGCCACCCGTCTGGAGGACAACAATACCCTACCAGAATTAGGGGAATCCCAGAAGCAGAGGAGAAAAGGAGTGAAACTGAAAAAGCATTTAAGAAAAAAATGCCTGAAAATTTCTCCAAATTGGTAAAGGATATAAATTTACACATTCAAGAAGATGAATGAACCCCAAACAAGATAAACCAAAAGAAGTTCACTCCAAGACACATGATAATTACATTTATGAAAACTAAACGCAAAGAAAAAGTTTTAAAAACTGTCAAGAAGAAATGATACATTACCTAAAAAGAAACATCAATTCACGTAACAGCAAAATTCTCATTGGAAACCACGGAGGCCAGAATGAAGTGGAACCTTTTCATGTGCTGAAAGAAAAGAAATGTCAACCCCAAATCTAACATCTGGTGAAACCATTCCTCTGGAACAACAGGGAAATAAAGACATTCTCAAATAAAGGAAAACTAAGAATTTGCTACTGGTTGCTCTATCCTTAAAGAATGGCTACAAAGCCAGGCATGGTGACTCACGCCTGTAATCCCAGTGCCTCCGGAGGCTGAGGCAGGAGGATTGCAGGTTCGAAGCCAGCCTCAGCAACTTAGCCAGGATATAAGCAACCTAGTGAGGCCCTGTCTCAAATAAAAAGGCTGGGGATGTAGCACAGTAGTAGAGCACTTATCTAGCATGCACAAGGCCCTGAGTTTAATCCTCAGAATCATACACACACGATGGCCAAAGGAAAAAAAGAAGTAAGCATATTCAATTATTTTCTATCCTGTGATTTTAATTTTTTTATTTTTTTGGAACTGGGGATTGAACTCAGGGGCACTCAGCCACTAAGCCACATCCCCAGCCCTATTTTGTATTTTATTTAGAGACAGGGTCTCACTGAGTTGCTTAGTGCCTCGCCCTTGCTGAGGCTGGCTTTGAACCTGCAATCCTCCTGCCTCAGCCTCCTGAGTCGCTGGGATTACAGGCATGCACCACCATGCCCAGCTGAGTTTAATATTTTTGATAAAATCTCTATATAAAGTGGTGCTAAATGTATACAGAGAAAATACTTAAGAAAAATTAAACTTAAAAAGTGGGTAAAGTAAAAAGAAAGAGTTCTGACATTTGATACCACAAGCTACGAGGTCGGGGACAGTGATTGTCCTGTGGGAGCCACCATTCACCTGGGTCAGGGACCCTTATTTCTTCTGGGGTGTGCTCAGCTTCTGCATGCCCCGGATCTTGTCCAGCAAGCCAGAGATGAAGGCCTCTGGGGTTTGTAACAGTCAGCCAGCAGCTCCTTGACTCTGGCAGCCCGGGTATCATCGCTCTCCATATCCAGGAGCTCATCCACATCAATCTCCAGCTCTGGGATCGCTTCTTCCTGGCAGTCGTAGAGGCGCGTGAGCTGTTCCAAGATCCACTCCTCTAGGTTGAGGCGCTTCCGTAGCTCCTTGCGGTCTCGTACTTGACGGTGACCTTCCCTTGGCATCTCACTGGGCCCTCGTCATCCGCACCACCCGGGCCCTCACCTGCCGCCCCAGGGGGGCTCTGAAAGTACACACCGGCCCGGGCCCAGGGCCACCACGGGGGGCCGGGGCCGCCAACGCCGCGCCTCCCCGCGGGGTCGCTGTCCGCCATGGAGGCCGCCGGGGCCACGTGCGCGCCGCGGGCCCCTCCCTGCGCCCTGGCCTTTCTTATTTGTTGTTTGAACACATGTTCTTAGATTATTTTTCCATCTGGGCCCCTCCGCCAGTTCTGAACCAGTGCCGCAGACAGTGGTGCCTTGGTGTGCATTTTCCCAGAAAGATGTTGAGTGGGGAGCAGAGGTAAAGCCTCCCTGGAGAACCCCTTGTCCTCAGGCCCATCATTCTCTTCCCAGCCTAGGTTCACCTGCCAGGAAGCAGGGCACCCAGGCTGTCTTGCTGATGAACTCGCAGGCGCTGGGCTTCTTGGTGTCGAAGGGCAGGTAGGGCAGCCCCTGATCTGAGACCTCCTCATTGACAGCCATGAGGCCCAGGGGGCTGCTAAGGTTGCGCAGGTTGTTGGCTAGGCTCGGCTCAGGGCCACACACTAAGCTGGCATCCAGGAAGGAGGTTAGAGCGTTGATTTGCTCTCAGGCCAGTGACTGGTAGGGTGGAATGCGGCAGATGAAGCCGGCTCAGAAGAAAGGCATGCACTTCCCTTGAGTCTCCAACTTGGGGTCATTGGGTGGGAACTGCAGAGAGATTGGGAGTGGGTGACTGGGCAGGAGCAGCACATCAGACCTACCAACATCTCCTCAGAGTCAGACTGGATGCAAAGATGCTGATGGCACCCTCCGGGGACCCTGGTGCCAGACACTGACCCTGGATGCCTCCTAATGACATTTCACATCCCTGAGCCAACATGTGCTGAAGTAAAAGAGCTGAGAGCAATAATTCACTATTTCAGAGCAAAGGCTCTGAATATTTGATGGGAAGGATGTCCTGGGATTCCTGGACAGGGAAGCATCACATGACATGGGAAAGGGTTTTGTTAATAATTACTACCAACAAAAGCCACCCTTTGTTTATTCTGGATCTGCCATATGCCAGACATTAGGCATACTTTATCTCACTTCAGTTCTCACAAAACCGTGCAAAGTAGACCATTCAGTCCCCTTTTACGCTGAAAACTGAGACTTAGAAAGGTTAAGTAACTTGCCTAAGTGCTTACAAACTGCAAGGGAAAGATGTGAAATTCAGATCCAGATTGACCTCATTCCACAGCACAAAGCCTTGATTTGTTGTTTGAATGAATAAATAACTCTCCAACTGCAAAACCCACAAATAAGCAGAAAGGTACATCATTATGAGTTCCTCTCCCTTTTTGCTGGACATTGCCACAAATTCCTGCTGCTCAAGGACTCGTACATCATTTCAGTTCCTTCTGGGAAATGGAATTATCCTTCAGTATTCCACAAACTTTAAATACAGGATAAACCTCCTGGGATGTTGGTAAAATGTAGAATCTATTTTTCAGTGTTTGGGGGAGCCTTGAGATTTTGCATTTCTAATAAACCCCCAGGTGACACTGATGCTATTGGGTGGGGGATGTCACCACCCCCCAGCTTCCCAATTTAGCAATTAGTAGTTTGCTTGTCCCTTTTCCACACTGGGCCTTTGTCCTTGAGAGCGGAAACAGAGTCTTATTCATCTTTGAATCCCCAGTGCTTGGTGTACTGTCTGGCACAGGGTAGATGGTTAATGTCTAATTACTGAATAAGTAAATGAATGATTGAATGTGTGAGTGAGGCTTGGAAAGCTATCAAATCAGCATCCAAGATTCATCATTAGACGTTCTGGCTGGGAATATCCACTACATCAGGGTGAGCAAGGAACTTATCAGGGACATACAACTGCAGGGGCCTACCATGATAGGGAAGCAGTTGTCTCCCTGGATACAATACTCATCACACTGGGTTTTGGAGTACTTGCTACTCCCCAGCTTTGTATTGGGGGCAAAGTCCAAGTCATGGTCCACAACTTGACCCCACTGCATGAAGAGTAGGGACCTGTTTTGATCCAGAACACCCTCCTTGTTCAGATAGCCAGCAATCTGGTTGAATACTTCCCGGGGCCTACAGATGCCAAGAGAAGGAGAGGGAAGATTGAAGGAAAAAGTGCTTTGAGGATTTAGAGTCAATTTATTAAGCACCTATGATGTGCCAGGTACATTTAATTAATTCCCATGAGGAGCTTGTGAGGGGGGTGGTGTTATTCCACTTTGTAGATAAGGAGACTGAATCCTAGAGAGGGGAAGTCGATGCTCTAAGATCCTGGCAGGCATGAAATTGAATCCAGGTCTGTATACCTTGACCACGTGCAAGTCCAGTGCTTTTTCCACTACTGAGAGGGGAAACAAAACCAGGCTGCCTCTGAAGTGCGTGCCACAGAGGGGCCAGGTGTCCGGGCATAGGACAGGGACTCTAGGGAGGTGCTGCCAACTCAGATGAGGCCAAGAGATAGGACCCCCAGGCAAATGACAGCTGATGCACTCCAGGGGCTGGGGCAGGGTGGGCAGGAGCAGGATGGGGCAGGGAGGCCATCTGTCTGGAGACCCCAGGGTATCTGGCCTGTGGCAGCTGGGACGTGACCATCACGTGGCTGGACCCCAGCCTCTGCTGCCCTCTAGTGACATTTTGGGGAACAACCCAAATCATGTCTACTGATGACTCTAGCTTCCCACCTATTTCTTCTTGTTTCCCCTGCGTGTTTAGGGAATGCAACCGCTTCCCTCCGACTCCCATCCTTCACCTGCGTCCTCGAGGGTCGCCCCACCCTGCCCGTCCGCCCTCACCAGCGGGAGAGGGAAGCCGTTCCGCGTCTTCCCCGGCGTCCACCCGTAGGGCAGGGAAAGCCCGTCCTGGTACTCGGCGGGCAGCCAGCGAGCCTGCGCCCTGTTGGCGGCGCCCAGCGCGGGCTTCCTCCTGGAAGCCAGCAACAGGGTCTCAGGCCTGGTAGTCATTTCTGCGCAGCAGCGAGCCCCTGAGGCCTGGGGTTCCAGGCGCAGGACCCCGAAGGGGAAGAAGCCCCCTCTGCCCCAAGGAAAGGGGACGCGCAGGTGCCTCTTAAATGCGGGGCCCTGAATCCCGACCCCCAAGGCGCGGGGCTCCTATGACCTCGTGAAAGGGGACACTTCCAGAGGGCTACCGTGGCTCACTGGAGACATGCAATCTTTAGAAGGATCCAGGAGGACTAGGCAGTGGGAGTTCTGCCGGGCTTGGCGGGGCTGGGCAGGTGGGCTGGGCTTGGTGGTTGGAAGGATTTGTCCCCCACACCGACCCCTGCCCAGTTCATCACCTGTTGTTACAGTCTCCCCTAATGGTGCGGTAAGGACTGCTCATGTCACATTTCACCGCAGGAGCCGGGACATCACAGCCCACCTCCCAAGAGAGCAAAGTCAAGTTCAGGCTGGAGCCTGAAACAGAAAGGACACCAAAGGGACTGAGTTTTTTCTCCATTCTGAGACACTGGCTGGAGGCATGAAACAGGGTGTCAGCTCCCTGTAATCCGGAGCAAGATAGAAATCTCATGTTTTGTGAGATAATCCCAGTAAATCCACCTGCCACAGGCGGCTTAAGTGTTGCCACCACTAACAAAAGTGGTGACACCGTGGTGTGGGACAGGCGGCCTGTGTTTATTGACTTTAGCACTTCCTCCAAGTGGAGGCCTCACAGATGGTATTATATACAAAGAGCACCCACACCCCTCATTAGGAGCTGGCAATATGACCTTGGTAGGTCTGAGTTCATTTGTCTGCAAAAAGAGCAGTGGCCTAGCTGTCCTCTAAGCCCTTTCTTGCTCTGCCAGTCTGGCCTATAACTCTAAGGGAGAGACAGGAATGCCAGCTTCTAGGAGGGTGTGCAGCCTTTGGCAGCCTCTGCTATTTTCCATGTGGAGATGATTCCTCCTGAGCCCAGAGGGCTGGTGAGTTTTCTGTACCTGTGATGTTGGTCAAGGTCATCTCCTGCCTCAGTCTCTTTAAGGACTCCTCCCACACCTGCCCATTGCGATGGCTGTGCGTGTTCAGCCTTTGGCTTGCTTGAGGTACTCCGAGAGCTGTTGGGTGGTGGGAGTCTCAGAGCTCAGGACAGTTTTCAACCTACAGTGGAAAGCAATAGTGGATCATGTAGAAGGAAGTTGGTGGCCCCCTGGAGGAGCGTGTGTACAGGAAGGAGTCCCGGGGTGTGGGCAGCACATAGGAGACAAATGTTCCATGCTCTTAGAATCTTTTCTTCATTTTTCTTCTAG
>JAJEJO010037833.1:0-18369 GCA_020662805.1 Glaucomys volans
CCCACATCATAGCTAAACTGTGGAGGCCCCAAATGTTCCCCTGATGGCTGCCAATTCCAGACTCCCATACTAGGAGGAGGAGAACTATGGGGCAGTAGGAGTGGGAGAAGGTAGGCTCTGATGCCAAGCTGCTGCATTGGGTGGGATTTCCAGGTCCCCTGGACTCCCACATGACCTGGACCATTTGACTTCCCTTCAGAGCTTCTATTTCCCCTCCCACACTGGCTGCCCATGCAGATTAAACAACATCATGTTTATTGACCATGTGACTGCCCATTGTCAGCACCACCACTCAGAAACTTGGATTTGATAATTTGTTAGTGAATTTGAGGCTAGTGTTTAATTGAAGTCCAAATCAACAGAGGGACTCTGGGGCCAGGGGTCAGGATTAAGCCCTGCTTGCAGAGCCCACTGTGACAGAGCTGATAGGTCCCATGCCTAGCCCTATCACCTGTCCTCAGCTGTCATCTCTGGCCATTGGACTGTGTCCATCCACTGAGCCCCAGTGAAGGGTGCAGGTGCATGTGGGGAATTAGGCACAGCATCCCACCATGGCAGGGCCCATTCTGAATCCTGGTTCTTCTCTTGGTGGCAGTTGCTTAGAAAGAGCTCTGGAGTGGTACTGGAGATGGCCAAAGAAGGAGCTGCAGGTGTGGCTGGCAGAGAGCAGGTGGCAGTGTGCTAAGCTGGCCAGCACCTTCAGGCTGCGCTGGAGGCCCTGTTGGAGCAAGCCCAGGTGCTGCAGAGGCGGGGAGCAAGCTGGGTCTCAACCAGGCCCAGTGTGAACGGCTGGTTCTGAAGCAGAAAGTGAGGATTCCATGCTCTCCCCCAAATCTTTTTTGCCTTTCTGCAGCCGCAGGAGATCTGAACTAACAAGTTCTCCTTACCAGGCCCAAATCTCTGGAATGCTCAGGACTGGTGCTCACATCTGGTGTCATATTCTCAAGAGAAGGTTTGCCAGGGCCTGGGGCACCTGAAGGAGAAAGAGAAGAATGGAGTCCCCAACAGGGATGCCATATTGAGCAGAGTCATCTCTGGGTAGCACTCCTGGAGTTGTGCATTGTTTCTGAGAGGCATGTGCTGGGTGTGCTGGGTACTAGCTGGAGGCAGAGGAAGGGCCAGGGTTCTTGTGCTCAACAACAGGAAAGCTTCCTTAGAAGCTCAGTCTCCTCTGGTGAAAGTGGCAGTGCCCAGAGAAGGACAAGGGGCTGTGCGAGCTGAGGTTTCTTGAGGAGGTCATCCCTGCCCTGTGTGAGGGTACAGGCCTGGCCACCTGTGATAGCCTAGATACTCAAACCTTTAGTGACCCAGTTTCTCAGCTGATAGCTGACCCTCCTGGATCCACTGCTTCTTATAAGGCCTGGATGACCCTCAGGACCCAGTTGACAACCTATCCTCTCATGCCTTCCTGCTCTCTAGCATTCCGCAACTGCATCCCCGGTGTCTTTGTTAGTTTAAGCTCTAAAGCCATCAGCAGCTGGGGAGGAAAAGTGGTGTGTCTCAGGCCAGCACATCTGGAGCCTGCAGTGATAGATAAGAGCTGAGCAGTCCCCCAGAGCCTTGGGCAACAAGTTCCTTGTATTCAAGCCAGTGTTCAGACTCATTCTGGCTGGCAGTTGGGCCCTAGGCTGGAATCTCTCTGCTTTATCAGAGGCTGCAGACTCTATCCTGCCTGGTGGGGGACGGAAGGCTGGGCCAACGCTCCTCAGGGGCTCCATGCTGCCTTCAGCATTCCTCCCAGCAGGTGAAATGCTTCCTGGCACCCCTGGAGCAGGGGAGGCACCTGCTGTGGGGATTCCAGAGACAGAAGGCATGGAAGAGGCCAGACCAGGACATAGAAGACAAGTGAAGGACAGAGGGTCATGCAGGTGAGAGCAGAGTGACAGAAGAAAGGCAGGCATGCCCTTCTGTCCCCAGGATCCTAACACCACACACAGAGTTGGAAAAGGCTCAGCAGCATTTGGACCAAATGTGCCAACAACCCCTTGTCCCAGAGCCCAGCCTGGGGACCCCGGGGGTTGAGATAATACCAGAGCCCCCTCCAAGTGGGTGCATGGAGGTCCCTGAACACTTGCCCTGCCATACTTTCAACCCTGCCCTATACTTTACTCTCTGATCTTTATTCTTGGAGCAGTAGCTGGAGAAGGAGCACAGTGTTGGGGCTTCTGTCCAGTCTGATAAGGACCCCCTTCCAACACTTGAGAAGACCCTGAGACCATCGAGTCCACTTCCCTTCTGGTTAAATAGAGAATCTGAGACCAGAGGGTAGGAAAGAGCTTGCTTGGGACCATAACTTGAGTTAGAGTGAGGCCCCTGCTACAACATGTCTCTTGGAGGCACCAAGAGTCTTGTGTTGCGGCTGGGAGGAGGTCCCAGGGTCCTATACTGAGTATTTATAGGAGCCACTGGGGCCAGGCCTGCAGATCCAGAGCTGGGATGGGGATCAAATGCTTTAGGGGCGCAGTCTCCCTGGGGGCTGCTGAGACCCCTGACCAAGCTCAAGACACAGCCCTCCTACAAGAGCAGCTGCGGATGCTCACTCAGGTAGGTCACAACAGTTCCATATGGAACCCGCCCACTTGTGCCTGGGGACAGAGACAAGGGAGGCTGGCCCTGTTGCTGGAGGACTCTGAGGTTGGGCAAGGGGTGCTCGGGACATGGTGGAAAAAAGAATGACCAGGAAAGACAGACTGGGGCAGGGCCTCCATACATTACAACTCAAGAGGTTCAGACCACTGGGCAGTCCACATAGCTGGCACACTGCTGGTGTGCAGCCTGGCACAGGTCCATAGTCAATACCTGATGTATGGAGATGCCTCTGTGGGTTGGGTGGTCATAGCAGGACTTCTGGAAGGATTGGGTTCCAGAGGAGGATCAAAGGTAGTCCAAGAGGAAGGGACTCTATGGGTAAAGGCCTGGGGTCAAGCCTGAGCCCACCCTGGCAGAGGCTGAGCCACCACTCAGGGCAGGGTCTTTTCAGGTGAACAAAAGACTCTCAGAAGAGCTGAGCCCGAGCCACCAATGACTAGGGACTTGCTTGGAGCAGCTGCAGCAGCAGCAGGGAGAGTAGTAGGTGTTGGAGGGCTGTGTGCAGGCCTTAGGCAGACATGCCTGGCTACCTGGGGACAAGTCCCTGCTGTTAGCAGCACTGGGGGTGATAGCCCCAGGCCAGGAGGCCTGGTAGGTGGCTGCTCAGGCCCATCCCTGGGTCTAAGCTAGGCCAGGATGGGTACCCTGCTCTTATACTGAATGAAATAACCATTGGCAGGGGCCAGGCCAGTGTCTGTCATGGCTTGGATGCGGGGAGGACCTAGAGCTCCAAACCTGAAATCACACAGTCAGCTCTCAACTCCTTTTCCTGTGTATCTGTACTGTTTGTTGTCACATTCTGGCTCTTTTGGGTTTGGAGCAGCAGGGAGCCCTGAAAGAGGCCTTCCTGCCCCACCCCTCTTTCCAACTAACAAGACAAGGTGAGGACATTTAACTTGGAGAGATATCATTGAAAAGTGATGGGATGGGGTGATCTGAAGTCCATGCTGTACCCAGACTGCTCCATTTCTTCCAGCACACTCCAGGTCCTTGAGATACTAGTGTTCCTCAGGAAAGAGGTCGAGAAGCAAGAATTGTCCCAAGCTTTGTAAGGAGGTGGCTGAGAACTGGAAGGTATGCTGGCACCAGGTGGCAGTTGCCCTGAAATTTAAACAGGAGGAACCACAGAGACTTCAGAGACAGAGTGGGCCTGGCCTTCCCAGGTGCATGCTGTCTGTGCTGTGCTAAATACACAGGTCACAGTCATGAAATGTTAGCTATTAGCCAGGTGTGATGGTACACACCTGTAATCCCATGTACTTGGGAGGCTGAGGCAGGAGGATTGTTAAATTGGAGGCCAGCCTGCGCAACTTAGCAAGACCCTGTCTTAAAAGTTTAAAAAGTTAAAAGAGGACTGAGGTGTAGCTCTGTGGTAAGTGCTTTCCTAGCATGTGCAAGGCCCTGAGTTCAATTCATAGAACCAAAAATAAAAGGAGGAGGAGGAGGAGGAAGAAGGGAGAAGGGAGAAGGAAGAAGAAGGGAAGGAAGGAAGGAACGAACAAGAGACTTGGATAATTTAGGACACTGTGTTAAAATTTAAAAAGAAAAGTAGGACCTGGCATGTAGCTCAGTCATAAAGCACCCCCAGACTCAATCCCCAGTACCAAAAGCAAAACAAAACAAAAACAGGTGCTTTCAGCTGAAGAGCTGCCCAAGGGTTTAGTTTGCTAGTATCTCTGATTGATTGACCTAAATGGCAGACCGATCATCTCCCAGTTCTGAAAGCTACAAGTTCACATCAAGGTGTCACGGGGCAGGGCTGGCTCCTCCTGAGGGCTGTGAGGAGGTCTGTTCCAGGGCCTTCCCCTAGCTCCTGGTGGTTCCTGGGAATGGTTGATGTTCCTTAGCTTGGAGATGACTCATCTTGGCCTCTGCCTTCATCTCTGCATGGCATTCTCTAAGTGTGAGTCTGTGTTCACGGTACTGCTTTTTATAAGGATCCCAGTCACACTGAATTAAGGCCTAGTCTCAGGACCTCATTTTAGCCTAGTTACCTCTATATAGACCCTATCTTCAAATAAGTTCATATTCAGAAGTTTGGGGACTTCAACAGCTTTTTGGGGGGGGACACAATTCAACACGCAACATCTCCTAACTTGCTTCCTGCCACTTTCCTATTGGGCAGCTTGGGTATGACTTGGGATCCCAGGGACCCAGATGCTCTCATCTTGTTTTTCTCCTCCTGTGACCCCAGGACCTTCACATAGCTGAGAGGCCAGAGTGTGTGTAGGAGGAAGTTCCAGGAGTAGGGTGTGGGGCACTGTTCGGTGGGCCCCCAGCACCTCCTCTAAATCCTGGGTGAAGTCTGGACAGGCAGGGGCCAGGTTGGAGATTGGGCTCCAGCCTGCAGGCTGGACCCTGCCCAAACCCAAGAGCCTATGGGAGTGCCTGTGGAAAGGGGGTCCTGTCAGATGGGGATACAATCTGCCCCCTCACAGCTTCTACCTGGCCAGCAACAGAAACAGGACACAGGTTCTTGTGAGGGAAAATAACCAGATGGCTGCTGGCATCGAGAGGGAAAAGATGGGGTGAGGAGGAACTCACATGGATCAGGATCCATAATGAACCCTTCCGTAGGACACTAGAACCCCTTCCCAAATCTGAAATCAGGGGCCTAGTGCAAAACAATGGGAGGCCCAGGTTCTGCCACAGCCACTAGACCCTTCTCATGGGGCCTTAGCTTCCTCATCAGTATAATGGGTCCCTGCATTGACCTCTGTATTACTTGGAGTTTAGGTCCAGGGGTGCAGGTCCTCTGAGGTGCAGTAGCTCATCTGTTTACAAATGGACCTGAGGCTGAAACTGATGCTGCGGGCCGGAGCAGCATTTCAGCTGCTGCTGGCACTGAAATTTAGCATCAACTGCTAGTTGTCCCCAGGTCATTGTGGCCTGATCCTGCCTACACCCAAGGTACAAGGACATGAGAATCTGAATAATCCAGCCAACTAGAAGGGAGGGAAGCCACCCCTGAAGCAGCCCAGATGCTCTCAAGTTCTCACCATCTGTCTTCTTCCCACAGGGACAGACCCCAGCAGAGGCTCCAAGCCCACTCCAAGAGTCTATGAATGGAAGTGGAAGGTGGGCCTCACCCAACCTCTGGTGGAGGCCTGGGCACAGCTTGGCTTCTCTTTGGGAACCACACTGGCATTCCCCTGAGTGGGTACTGGCCCACTCCCTCAGGCTGTGGGTGGGTGCTGTGAAACTTTTCCTGGGCCCACCATTAAGCAAGGTTTTTACTAACACCAGGATGGAGGTTCTGGTCCCAGTTCTGCCAGACTGACCCATTGGCTGTGTCTAAGCCCTGTGTCTCCCATCTATACACTGGGAGCAGCACTGAAGGGACTTCAAACAATTTTGACACTCAGAGACCATATGGCCCTATTCAGTGTACCCACTGGGTTATTGTCCCAGGGTCACAATCTCCCTAGCTCCAGAGAACTGGGCTTGTGTCATAGCACAGCAGTCTACTGACTTTGGTTGGGCTAATGATATTTAGAATGTGATGGAGGTGCCTGGTGTAGTGGTACACCCCTATAATCCCACCTACTCAGGAGGCTGAGGCAGAAGGATTGCAAGTTTGAGGCCAGCCTCAGAAACTTGGCAAGACCCTACTCAAAATAAAAATTTTAAACAAGGGAAGAGGATGTTACTCAGAGGTAGATACCCAGAGGTTGTTACTCAGAGGTTGATACTGGGTTCAATCCCAGTACTGCAAAAGAAAGAAAAGAAAGGAAGGAAAGAAGGAAGGAAGTTGCCTTCCTAAAGGTCAATCTGGCAACAAGGGCTAAGAATGGGACCTCCCATGCAGAGGATGCAGCTCTGGTCTCCCTTTGCCCTCTAAAGCCACACTGGGCCCGTTTCCAGGAACTGGAGGAGCTGAACTTAAGACCATCTGGAACAGGGAAGGCCTGGGCCCAGAGGCAGTGGGATTGTGTGGGGTACCTGTCTTGTGGCACCCAGGAGTCAGGATAGAGGTGTCTCCACTAAGGGCCAAGTGCTGAGCCCAGACCAGTTCTTGACTCAGAAACCCAGGCTGCCATGGCCTCACACTTTCTTAGGGGTGACTCTGGGAGGGGCCTAGACTCTTACTCCTTGGCAGGGGTGTCTCACTGATTTACACAAAGCTTTGTGTAGGTTCTTGTGCTTAGGACTCAGGCTCTGTGGGCCCAGCCCTGTGCAATGGGACCCTGTGCAGGGAGACAGGACAGAACCTGGAAATGGAGGACCACCTGGAAACCTGGGCTCTGGGCAGCACTAGGCATACAGAGAACATTGAAGGACTGTCACCCATGGGTATTTTGGGACTCAGAGATAAAAGAGTTAATTAAGTGAAGCACAGATGGTTTGGGGCAAGCATTCTAGATTTTCAGTTACCTGTGCAGAGTGGAAATGAGTCATTTCACTCCCTCCCCTACTACTGTTCCATCAACCCTGCACCTGGTGCTACTATTATGGCCCCTTTTTTGGGGAAAGTCATAGTCTTAGAATGGAGTTCTGGATCCAAGATGTGGCTATGTCCTTGGAGAAGGACCTGGTTAAAATGAGAGCTAACCCTGCCCCTCTCTGGCCCAGACTCCCTGCAAGAGGTGGGCATGGAGCTGGCCCAGATGTGGACTGAGCTCCAGAAGGTCTGGGATATGCTAGAAGCTGGAGGCTCAACAGCAGGTCCTGGAAGCTGCTCAGGGCCAGGTGCTCAACAGCCACACCCAATTCTGCCTGGCCCAGACCTGCAGGGTCCCACAGGCTCCTCCATATCCAAACTTTGATGCTCAGCTAGCCATCACCTTCCCTTTCCCATACAGGGTCAGTCAAGGTCCTACCAAGACCCCAGGAGTGCTCAGACCTGGAGTGGGCTCACTTCCTCTTCCCCAGCTCCAGCTGGCTCCCTGATCCTGAGGCCTCTAGGGAGGAGCTGGTGAAAAAATAAGGTCAGAGGGCAGGGGCTCAACCCTCATGGATCATTCAGTAGGCCTATAACCCCTCCTCTTCACTACAGGATCTGGGAACACAAGTCTTCTCATGCCCTCAGGAAGAAGGGCAGGGCTGGGGCAGCAGGTGTGTGTGTGTGGGGGGTGGGTGCTGCCAGGCCTGGGCCCCATGTCTCTCCTGACATGTCCTCTTTCTCCTTGATGAGGGACACAGGGAAGAAACTAGAGGGCAGGCAGGTGGGTTCTGGGGTGCAGGGAGTCATGATGTCTGGTTCCTGGACCTGGGTGTCTGATGAAGGAGAGTGGAATTCAGACCACTGCAGAGTCCCTGCTGCAGTGTGTGTCACTCACCTGCTTGGTGGGTGCAAGTAAGTCCTGCCTTCGCTAAGATTGCTTCCTCATCTGTAAAATGAGAACAATGTCAGTCCTGTATATAAGATTGATGTGAGCATTACATGGGACAGTATGCTTGTGCTTGGTTCAGGGCTTGTTTTCCTGGTCCCCTATTTCCCCTCTACCTGGGGTCCAGGTGGGCTGAGCTGGAACCAAAGCCATAGTGTACACGTGTGTACACGTGCCCAGGACCCACTACATGTGAGCTTGAGTCACAAAGTCCATTTTGTCCAGTGTGCAAAGACCAAGGCTTCATTTGCCTTCTTACTAAACTCAGAAACAGGGCGATGCTTTGAGCAGCTGCTGGTGATCAGCAATGTGACACATCCACTTATTGGAGACAGCGTTTGCCTGTGCCTGGAAGCTGTTCCACTATGAGGTCTTCAGCTTTGAGGCCTTGTGTGGAGGAGCTCTGTGGGACAGGGCTCCTGTTCTCTGCTCTAGCTGCTCTTTGGGTACCTTAGGAAAAGGATCAGGGCCACTGAAGGCACTGAGAGGATCCAGCCAATTAAAAACCTCTGCATGTTGCATTTGTACCCCTCTAAAGGGGCAAGAGTGGCCCCTGCCTCCCTGTGGAATTCAGGCCCAGTTCCTCTGTGCCTCAGTCTCCCCACTGGCAAGTTGGAGGGAAAATACAAGGCTGGAAGTATCCTTCAGCAGGGCCTTCGCTGGCCTTCCTCTTCCTGGCAGAGCCAGAGCTACCCCATGCCTGGAACCTGCAACCTCTTAGTACCACATGGAGTCAGCTGCTGCTCATCTGTCCCACCTCTGAGTCACAGAGAAGAGGAGCACCTGAGGACGGCTGGGAGCCAGGGGACATGTCCAGGCAGCATGGAGACCATGGCCCAGTGCACCAGGGGACAGATTCACAGCCTCATAGTGCAGCTCAGGAGATTGAGATTAGGCCCTGGCCCAACACCAGTGGGTGGGGTGGTCCTGGCATAGAGGGGCTGGGTTCCTCAGGGAGGAGCAGGCCCCTGTGTCTGTGTCTGTTAGGGTTTGTGCCAGACAGCTGCAGTCAGAGCTCTCCCTACAGAAACCCCTCCTTGTCCCCTGCCTACCCAGGCCACCCAAAGGTTCACACTGGCACAATGTTAAGATTCCTGACTCTCAAATGAGGCCACTGGGCCTTTTCCCAGGCATTCTGTGGCTAGGAGTAGAGCTGGGAGGGGAGTGGCAACTGGGGGTATTGGGGTCCTTGTAGAGCATCATTGGTCCAGTGCCATCAGCGTGCCCACCAGGACCGCTTGGTCTTACTGCTGAAGGCCTTGGGCACTGGACTTCAGACATTTTAGTGAGTTATTCCCTTATGCCTCAGATCCCACCACAGTCACCATTTCACAGACAGGGAGAGAAGGGCAGTAACAGCAAAACAGCAGCCAGGCTGTTAGCACCACATGGTACTAAGAGGCCAGCCCCCTACCCCGTCTCAGAAAGGCGGTTTCTCGTATCATACTGTGTATTCTGAGCTTCAAAGCACGACTGTCCTCAATAGCCAATAGCCATAGGCAAGCTGGTTTAGGCTATGCCTTGCCTTCAAATTCCTCTGGCTACTCTTCTTCACCTGAACTCCTTTCCTATCCTGCTTTGTGCTTCCTCCCTATAGAACTCTGTCAACCAGGCCCCACACCCAGAACCCTCCCTCCTCCTCCTCCAAGCTGAAGCAGCATTGTATAGATGAGGCTTCATGTCACTCTGTCCTTATCTTCTGAGATCTCCAAGATGCCACCCCAGCTTCACATGATTGCTCCAAGGCTGGATACTGAACCCAGCTGGACCTGTGGGTCCCTGCCTGGATCACTGAACTTGGAGCAGTGCTAGTCCCTCTAAGGGCTAAAGACCAGACACATAAAACTTGGGAACTATCAATTGCCCCGGTTTTCACCATGTGGAAAGAACTAGATTTCAGTGACAATAAATGAAGAAAGTGGAATTGGGATGGAGACATTTTAGTTCAGTCAAGGGGGTCTCATATATAAAGGCAGAAAACTGATCTTTGGGGTGGTCTTCAGAGGGAGAACACCTTCCATGGATAGAGCATCCCACGTTTCCAGCTTTTTCTGAAGCCAGCATGAGGTCCAGCTTCCCTTGGACCCCTCCATATACCCTGGGGTCCAAGAATAAATCCCTCTCCTGAGTGTTTTTTGTTACCTACCCACAAAGAGCCCTTCCCAGGCAAACGTCTCCAAGTGCTGCTCCCAACTACACTCTTGTCATGGATGTCCCTCCTTGCATCCTGCCTCCACCTGCCTGTTCCCTCAGTCCTCTGCCCTCATATAGCCCCAACTCCTGGGTCTCCCTGACACACAGAGGACCCACACTCCAGTGAGGGGGAAGGCCAGGGGCTTGTCAAAGTTCACCTATCTCTCCAACCCTTTGGTTATTAATTAATTAATTTTTTTTTTTTTGGAGATGGGGACTCATTAAGTTCCCTGAGCTGATCTTTTTGTACTGGAGATTGAACCCAGGGGCACTCCACCACTGAGCCACATCCCCAGCCCTATTTTTGTAGTTTTATTTAGAGACAGGGTCTCACTGAGTTGCTTAGGGCCTTGCTAAGTTGCTGAAGCTGGCTTTGAACTTGTGATCCTCCTGCCTCAGTCTCCCAAGTGCTGGGATTACAGGCATGTGCCACCGTGCCCAGCATCCCTGAGCTGATCTTAAACAAGTGATGCTCCAGCCTCAGCCTCCTGAGTGCTGGGACTACTCCTGTGTGCCACAGTGCTCAGCTCCTTTCTCTTGGCCTAGTCTTTGTATCCTAGCTACTGCAGAGGTCTGTTCCCCAGTTCAGTACCCTCCCCCTGCCCTTCCTATTCTGGCTACTCCTTGGTTCCCTCTCTGTAGCACTAATTCCAAACCTTCTTTCATAAGCTCTCAAGCACCATTTCCCCTACCTTCATGCCAATGACCTCCACTCCCATCTGCTAGCCCTCCTTCCCTGTAGGCAGAGGGGCAGCCTTAAGGTCTCCCCTTTTCTGTCATAGCAATTAGGCTAAAGTCATTTGTAGGCTTTGCCATTGAGCCCTCTGCCTTGCCACCCCCGAGCCCCACCACCTGCAGGGGAGGGTGTGGCCTGCTGAATGTAGTAGGAAAGCTTTTCTCCTTTTTAATTTTTTTTTTTTTTTTTTGGAACTGGGGATTGAACTCAGGGGCACTCGGCCACTGAGTCACATCTCCAGCCCTATTTTGTATTTTATTTAGAGACAGGGTCTCACCGAGTTACTTAGCGCCTTGCCCTTGCAGAGGCTGGCTTTGAACTTGTGATCCTCCAGCCTCAGCCTCCCGAGCCACTGGGATTACAGGTGTGCGCCACCACACCCGGCTAGGAAAGCTTTTCTTTCAGCTGCTACCCAGTGACCTGTGGCTGGGTGCAGCATGGCACAGTACAGACCGGGGTACAGTCTTGAGTGCTCTGCCTCCCTCCGGTTAGTACACTGCCTACTGGCTTGCTCCTTCCCCTCCCTGAAGGAAAGCACAACAGGGAGAGTTTAAGGGGACCTGCTTTAAGCACTTTTTCTGTGTCTGGTGATGGGGATCCAACCCAGGGCCTTGCACATGCTAGGCAAGTGTTCTATTTTCAGCCTCTTTTTTTTTTTTTTTTTTTGGTATTGGGGATTGAACTCAGGGGCACTCTACCACTGAGCCACATCCCCAGCCCTATTTTGTATTTTACTTAGAGACAGGGTCTCACTGAGTTGTTTAGGGCCTAAGTTGCTGAGGCTGGCTTTGAACTCGTGATCCTCCTGCCTCAGTCTCCCAAGGGCTGGGATTACAGGCGTGCACCACTGCATCTGGCTTCCCAGCCCTTTTTAGACAGTGTCTTTGATAAGTTGCCCAAGCTAGCCTCAACCTTGGGATCCTCCTGCCACAGCATCCCTGAGTCACTAGGATTACAGGTGTATGTTACTTCAACTGGCTTAGAAGAGCCTTTCTAAACCTGAATGCTGGTTAAAACAGCCTGATTCTCAAAAGACGGTAAATCCATTAGCCTGAGATATCTCTTTTCCAAATCCCCACCGCCACTCCCACCCCTCTGACCCTCGGGCACTGGTTAGTCCCCCAACACCAGATTCTCTGATGCCACTGCATTTCCATAACCTTAGTCCCCTGCTGGAAAGGCTCTTCTTATACATCTCCAGCTGGCTCTTCCAACTATAATGGCACCTCTGGGAAGCCTTCCAGAGATTCCCAGGTGCGCTGCTCCAGCTTCCACCTGTTCACTGCCTACAGTTTATACTCGTTATACTATAACCCAAAGAACAGGTCTTTGTCTAGATGCTGTGTCTCTTCCCTTGGCATATCACCCAGCAGGAGTTCAGCAAGAGCTTGCTAAGCCGAAGAGGTGATCCCCTGGCCCTGTGCCTGTCAGGACAATGATGTGACCCTAACGGAATCAGCTTTGGTGACTATGTAATGACAGAGTACACTGCCAATACAGCAGATAACCTGAGAGTGGATGCTCTGGGGATGATGGGCCAACAGTCAAGGGGAAAAGGTTCAGGAGAGCAGCTCACTTGGTCCCTTTTCACTCTGAAGGACCTCACCCAATGCAAGAGTCACTCAAAGCAACGGAGAGACCTGCTTGTGAAGAGGTAGAGGTTTATTGAAATATAAACATTCGAGAACATGTAAGATAGAAAATAACCACAACATATAGAGACACTTGCTGCCAAGAGGATGTCTGAGGTATTTATTCACTGCCTAGGCTACCCATGTGCTATCACATTTTTCCTGGTTAAAATACATACAATGGGAAGAGGGGAGGGGACAGAGTTGCCCTGGCCAACTGCCTACCATGTGGCCTTCAGGACTGCACCTCCAGGGAAAGCTCTGCTTGGGTCAGGGCCTGGGTGCTGGGGGACCTGCTAGTGCCTCTACTCTCACACTTTCTGGCTGAGCCCCTGCTGCTGGCCTTGGGAAAAGTGAGGGGCACTCAGAAGGACAGGTCAGCACAATGCCTGAGGAAAGGGAAAGGGTTCAATGACCAGAAAGATCAGTGCACTGTCCCTGTGTCTTCTGGGTGGGAAGAGTCCATCCTTCTGTGACCAAACCCTGAGAAAGACACACTGGCCAAATGTTTGAGACTCTCTCCAGTGGGCCCAGCATCAGTCACCTGGGCTCCTCACTGGAACCAGATTCCAGATGCCCTTCTCCACCCATACCTGGCATGTGCCTAGTGGAAAAGGCTTCTGAGGCCAAAGGGCAGCCCCCAGGGAATGGGCTATGCTCATGTAAGTGAATGTGTGTGAACATATGTGAATGTATGTAAATGTGAGAATGCGGGTGTGTGCATGTGATGTGTATGTGTGTGTGCGTGCACACACGCATGTGTGGAGGGCTGGGGGAGGGGAAGAGGGGATGCAGGTCAGCAGAGTGGCTGCTTACCAGGTTGAGGTATGTCTTGGGTGCAAGTTTTTGATTTCCCTTTCTTTCCCTAGACAGGACCAAGTGTGGGCCATGCTGTGGTCTCCACTGCCACCACCCAGGGAGTCCTTGAGGGTGGTGGTCCAGTGAACTCATTCAGCTGAGAGGCAAGCCTTGTGCAAGCATCACACCTTCTTTACCACATAGGAGCAGCTGGAACCAAGAGGACAGAAGGAGCGCTCTCAGCATTTCCTCATTCCCTGGGTACTCTGGCCACCGGCAGGGCCCACAGCTACCTCATGTCCTGAGGTGGGAACGCTGAGTGAGGAGAGATGTCCTGCCCTACCCTGTCAACTGGGGTAGAGGGTGGCAGAACACAGGGGTCAAGGCCCTCTTCAGAAGCAGCCAGCAAGAGTGTGCCTCTCTATCCACCCCTCCCTCCCACCACAGTGATCCCTGAGTCATCCCACCTGCTCCAGCCCGGCCTGTGGGCTGGGGCCTGGGCAGGGCTGGAGGGGCTGGCTACTGAGCTGCGCCTGGCTGGGGCGATCTGCTCTCATTTCTTTGGTGCTACGACAACAGCAACAACAATAAAAATTTAAAAATAAAAAACAAAAGTCAGCAAAACACATATAAAAAGATTTCAGAGATGCAAATACTTCCTGAAGAATCAAACATCAACAATTACAAATCTGAGGTATTTCAGTGAACCTGACATCGGCACATCTGGGGCTGATGGGGCTGAAATGGCCCCAAGAGACAATGACAGGAGCCAGGGACAAGTGGGCTGTCTTGGGAGAGCTGGCTACAAGGGCAAGTGGGGAGCCTGAGGTTTGGGAGGGTCAGAACACAGTCTATGCAAAGTGGTGTTAGGGCCTGGACAGCCCAAGTTCTGCTTCTCTTCAGCAGATGCCTGGAGGCCCTAGGACTGAAGCCTGTCCTCACATGCTCTTTCTCAGGACCTTTAAAAGGGGGAATATAGGATCCTGAGGACTGATTCAAGACTTGGATTTGAGGGATCCACCCTCCTAGAACCAGACAGTAGGCAAGGTGGGTTGGGAGGGTCTCATCCTGTGCTTGGCAGACAAGAGCCAGGAAGGCATGCTCTTGGCTCCTAGCAGCACCTCAAGGGATTTAAAACTGGGGGACTGGGCAAAGGAAGAGACCAGTGAAGTTGGGGTGATGGCAGAAGGCAGGGGAAGAGAAATAAATTAAAGGGGAAGGGATATGGAGGGTCTCCAGCCCTGTGTTGGCTTACAGATTGTCAATACACTGTGCCCTGGGATGGGAGGTAGCCCGGGAACCCTAGAGAAAGCTGGACACCCAGACCTCTGCCCAGTTCTCCAGGACAATCCCTGATTGGACAACGCTGACCTGTCCCGCCCTCTAGCCTCTCCCTCTCCCCAGAGAACAGCAGGACCTGAAAGGAGCCTGGACAGACAGTCATGTCCAAACTCTCAACGTCTGGCCAAATGATGCTTGACGTGGGCTCCGTGAGATGAGGTAAATTCTGTGCATCAACTTCCTTCACTCTCAGCAGGAGGAGTGGGCAGCTGGCTGCTGCCCATCAGAGGGACCAGCTGGTGGAGGGCTCTGCACTGGGGGTGCCCCGTGATGAGGTAGGACTTGGTGAGCAGTGAGAGCTGCTGCTGCTGCTGCTGGCACTGCTGCCGATGCTCTGGGGAGTAGAGCCTGCGATGAGGTGGACCACTGGTTTCTGGGCAAACAGCACACCTGGGGTGGGGAAGAGAAGCAGTGAGGGCTGAGGAAGAGACCGCAGACTCAGTTCAACAAGGACTGACTACAGGTCTAACTCTGAGTATGCTCTGTTCTCCACACGGTGCAAGGTGCCAACAGAAGCCCAGACACTGTCCTGCCTTCCTGTGCTCACATATTGCTGAGGGGACAGAGAGGCAAACGGTAATTTTGCAAGAATATCACAAATGCTCTGAGACCAGTGTAGCCAGTGTTGTGGGAACACTGAATAGGGTTTGGAGGGCAGGGGAGGGTAGGACATGAAAGGATCCAGCAGGAGAGTATGCCTGAGCTACTGAAAGGGGGAAAAGGGGCCAAGTGAAGAAAAGTGTGGCTACAGGATCTGAGACACAGACAAAGCAGGGAGAGATGCAAACCTACCAGGGCTCGCTGAGTAGTGAGGGACAACCAAGGGGTGCTGGTGGTCAGGGCCGCAGCAGATGCGGTTGTAGAGGTGGGTGGGCAAGGTGGTGTGGTTTGCAGGGGTTATGGAGACCCTGAAAATTTTGGGCAGGAGAGGGATATCATGGTATCTGGTTTCAGAGTGTTCCACGGGGAGTGAGAGGACCATGGGTGATAGAGGAGGGGAGGTCTGCAGGGATTCTATTTCAGTGGTGGCAGTAAGAGGAGAAGCTGGAGAACAGAGAAGCACTGGGAGGGTAGGAAAGGCCCTGTTCCTTCCATGTCCCTGTTGCTTGTGACAGGTAGCCCGCCAGAGACCTAGAGCATGAGGGGCCTATAAGGCCTGCATGGTGGTGCAGTGTGTGTGTGTGGGGTGTAGCCCCAGAACAGAAGCATTCAAACAGGCAAGGCCCTGGGAAAACACCCCTGGTTTTGCTGTTGTTTTTGGAACTGGAGATTTAGTCCAGGGGTGCTTTAGCACTGAGTTACATCCCCAGCCCTTTTTATTTTTTAAGACAGGGTGTTGCTAAGATTACAGGTGTGCATCACCACACCTAGCTATACCCCCAGTTTTGATGGGAGGTGTAGCTGTAGGGCTTTAAAGCCTCATTATTGGATGCCTCACCAGGTGGCTGGTACTCTTTATACCCTGGAAAAACAGGCAAGTGACACCTAGTCAAGGCCTTGTGACTCCCAGTGATAGTTGTGCTTACCAACACTCAGCTGGACTTGTTCCCAAGTTGGTTCCTACACCATTGGAATGGCAGTAGAAAAGAATTGCTGTATCTATGAATATGAAGCTGAACACTTTGAAGAGGCTCAGTAAAGGTGCAAAACCAACCAACCAACAAAAAACTGTTGGTAAATTAAGTTTAGGGAAAAGCGAAAAAGACTGGGAAAGAACCATAAAAATGTAGACTGATTCTGGTGCAGTCAGATTCCTTTGCCAGTGTCTCAATCCTTGGTCTATTTTGAAGACAAGGAATGACTCATAATGTAATATGAGTGTGTGCTGCAGTCAGAAAAGGCGATGTGTGTATTGCAAGACCCATTCAAGGTAAGCACTGACTGACCTTGTAAGTTACAACAGTAGTGTTTGAAGGCACTAATGTAGTATCAATTATGAATCCTCACGTAAGTGATTTCTTCAATTAATTAACCAACCACCAACCAAAAAAGAATTAGATGAAGGCTTTCTGTCAATGTGGAAGGTGGCCTATCATCCTTCAGCATCCTTTTTCTTCTACAGTCCAGAAGAACCTCTTTACCTTTGGAATTGAGACAATGCCAAAGGAAGTTCCCTGGAAGGTATTTGGGCTTAAGTGTGACAAGCAGGGCCAGTCAGGGAGTGAACTGCTGCTGGCTGCCACTGTGGGCATCTTCCAGGACTCCAGGGCCTACCTGCATAGGTGGTGCCATCGATGTCCACAGACATGTTAATGCTCCCAATGCTGCTTGTTGTCAGATTCAGCGCTGCAGTTGAGGCATCTGCTCTGTCTTCTGGTGGTCAAAGGGAGAAGCAAGCCTGGTCAAGCTTCCCACAGTACTCCTACTGTCCTCTCTGGTACTTCCTGGCAACCCCCCAACAAGGCCTCACAACATTAGAAAGCACCTACATAACCATCTCCTGAACACATTGTGTGGGAGGGAACCAGGCTGATCAGTTTCCTACTGCTGACTTTCTCCAGTGAACCAATTCTTTCTTTCTTTTTTTTCTGGTACCAGAGTTGAGCCTAGGGATGCTTAACCACTGAGCCACATCCCCAGCCCTTTTATTCAGACAGGGTCTTGCTAAGTTACTGAGGCTGGCTTTGAACTTGTGATCCTCCCCCTCAGCCTCCTAAATTACTGGGATTACAGCTGTGTGCCATTGCACCTGGCTACTCCAGTGAGTCAGTTCCTTTTCCCAACTCCCGTTGCTCTTGGAGGGAAGGGATCATAGTCAGCATGCAGGCTGGCCGGTTCTACAGTGCACTAATACTTCTGAAGTGATTTGGCAAACCCTAACTGAGCACTGCGGGAAATCGGAGACCAACAAAACCCAGCCTTGACTCTTGAGGACGAACCCTGCCCCTTGCCCCTTAACTGTAAGTCCCTCAGGGTTAGAGTCTATGTTCTCAACACCTGGCTAGTTGAGGGACTCTGCCTTCTCATCACACAGAGCGCCAAGAATTCTTTCAGGTAAGCTGCCTTCTATTAGCCTTGGGCATTGTGCAGGGGCAGGGCAGCAGGCCCCTGAAATAGCTGTTACCACCTAGCTTCCTTCTGCTCCTCATCCAGGAACAGTGGGGTAGGGACTGGCTACCTTGGAATCTGCACTAGCTCTCTTCACACCTGCTTCCTTCCAGGACATGCTTATGCATGTCTGCTGTGAGACAGAGTCACAGAAAGAATGGCAAAGAACAGGTGTGTGAGGGGGAAGAGGAGAAAGAGGAACAAGGAAAATGCAGAATGTGGTTTGGAAAGAGGTGGGGCACTAGAAAAATGTAGAGGGGAAGGGAAAAGATGTCAATTATGCTGCTAAACTTGTATTTCCTACCTTTTATTCCTGATGGCCACCAGCACCCTGCTTTTTTCCTGCTGGCCCCATGTTGAGTCTTAGGAATGACAGGGGTATTTTACTCCTAGACCAGCAGGCCAGACCACAGTACCCTGCTCTGGTCTACATCCGGTGAGGTACAGGGGTATAGGCCAAGCCCTTTAATTTAGACAGATCAAAAGGTGGGTGGGGAAGAGAGTATAGCAGCTGTCTTTGGTTTCTCAGGGCACTGCCTGAAGCAACTTCGGGTTCCCTAGAATACTTCAACTTGGTGAACAGAGATATCAGTTGCCAAAGAAACCCCATGTGGCTCTCTTCTGAACTCTAGACCCTTCTGGGGCCTGGAAGGCAAACCTGAAGGGGCCCCTTCTAGGTCAGGATTATATACTTTACCTCCTC
>JAJEJO010037834.1:0-23834 GCA_020662805.1 Glaucomys volans
TTGCAGGATCAATTGGTAATTCTATTTTTAAGGTTTTGAGGAAGCGCCATACTGCTTTCCAGAGCACTGGCACCATTTACAATCTCACCAACAGTCCACAACAGTTCCAATGTCTCCACGTCCTCACAAACACTTTTTATTTCCAGGAGTTGTTTTGTTTTGTGGTTGCATGTATGTGTGTGTGTGTGTGTGCATGCACATTTAGAGTAGTCACCTACTGGGTATGAAGTAATATCTCACTGTGGTTTTGATTTGCAATTATCTGATGATTGATGTTGAACTTCTTTTCATGTTTATTAGTCATTTCTATATTATATTTGGAGGAACGTCTATCCAAGTCCTTTGTACACTTTAATCAGGTTATATAATTTTTGTTATTGAAATATGGGAATTCCTTATATATTTTGGATTTTAACCCTTTAACTGATTTATAATTTGCATATTTTCTCCCATTCGGTAGGTTGTTTGTTCACTGTACTGATTGTGCCCTTTGATGCACAAAAGTCTTTAACTTTGATGTAGTCACAATTATCTCTTTTTGTTTCCTGTACTACTGATGTCATGTTCAAGAAATCCTTGCCAACTTTAATGTCATGAAAACTTTCCCCTAAGTTTTCTATGCATTTTATAGTTTCAGATATTACATTCAGGTATTTAACACATTTTGAGTTAATTTTTGTATATGGAATAAGAATCCAATTTCATTCCTTTGTTTATGAATATCCAGTTTTCCCAATGCCTTGTGTTGAAGAGACTATCCTTTAGCCAACGATTTATTTCTGCACTCATGTCAAAGATCATTTGACCATATACATTAAGATGCATTTCTGGTATCTCTATTCTATTCCATTGGTCTATTTGTCTGTCTTTATGCCAGTACAACACTTTGTCAGTACTGTCACTTTGTAATGCTTTGAAATCAAGAAGTGTAAATCTAATCTTTCACAAAATTGTTCTGGCCGTTCAGGTCATTAGATTACATATGAATTTTAGGATGAATTTTTCTATTTCTGCAAAAATGTCATTGGGATGTTGATAGAGATTACATCAACTCGATAGCTCACTTTGTTAAAATGTCTGAAGACATTACATTTTCCAATCCATGAACATAGAATGTCTTTCATTTGTGTCTTCTTTCATTTCTTTCAGCAATATTTTGTAGTTTTCAGTACACAATTCTTTCACCTTGGTAAAATAACATTTTACAAGGATGTGCTACAAGTTCTGGAGATTGTTTGAATAAAAACATGGTTGAAGATAACATAAAAGGAAAATAATATAAGGAAGGACACATCTCTGAAAGGAGATCAGTATTTGCATGCATAAATAATGGTATTTTATGCTTCATTTATTTATTCAAGAAACCTTTATTATAATCTCTTGCTATAACCACATGTACACAAAGCAATAGAGATGCCAAGATAAACAAGTCATGAAGTTCACCTTCTGGAGAGGAAGATATGGAAACCAACATTACAATACACTTACAATGACAGATCCTTCATGGAGGTGGGTTCCAAGTACTGTGCCATACAGAATAAAGGGTCCCAGCTGGAGGGAGTGGAGTGATTATATGCTTCCAGGGAGAGGAAACATCTGGATAGAAACTTGAAACATGAATAGAACAAGGCAGGAAAGTGTGCTTCACAAGGATTGCTTGTAATTGTGCTTTGGATTTATAAGGCAAAAAGAAAATCACTTCATGCAAAACTCAGCAACATGACTTCATAGTCCAGTGCACAGTCTACATATAAAAACACGAACAATAATAATAATTAAAAATATTAGTGAATTCTTACTACATGGCAAGCACTATACAAAATACATGCATTGCCTCAGATAACTATCACACTAATACTATGAATAAAGCAATATCATTATTTTCTATCTACAGATGAGAAAACAAAGGCTTAGAAAGGTGAATAACTTGCCTAAGGTCATACAGCTAATTGTGCAGAGCCAGGATTCAAACCATCATTTAACAACAAAGATGCATCTTCTTATATGAGCAAATATAGGCATAAAAATATGGAGAGATGACACACATTTTTAATGTATTAAGGGGTGTTTGTGAAAAATCTAAAACATACATTCTGAAAAGAAAACTGCAGATTATTCTCAGACAGAATGTATTTCATATATTTGATATCAATAAAATTATTGACAACAGTTGAAGTTGTTACTACAAGAATCCTTCCTGGTTTTATCTTGTTGTTTTTGAAACTGCCCAATGCGACAACACAATTGGCTGTGGCATCCTGGAAAAAATCTACAGAGGCTATAAAAAGGCTAAAATCTAGAAGCACCAACTCACATCCTTAATTACTGAACAAAGTACAAGTTGTCACCAGGGAAAAATAAAATGCCTTCGTTTATTAACTAGACAAATACAAAAGAAAAATTATGGTTTCTAAGCAATGTTTATCTTGCAGTAACTCCTGATCAAATTTATTCCTACTAGACAGGGATGGATAATTGTACTTGAGGTAAGATTACAATATTAAAAAAAGACAAATTAAAAATACCAAGGATTAAATATTGCCTATAAAATGATGCTAAGGCTAATTAGACACTGTAAACAGTAAAAGGAATTTATATTAAGTTGTCCAACTAAAACAATGATTTCCTTTTATGTGATTCTCAGTTGTACAATGTATTGTTTTCATTTAATAAGTTTAGTCTATATGATCACTATTACAATAATTTTGCCTCTCTGCAAGCTCCTTACCACTAAAAACAAAATCATCCTCTTAACTTAGTTCATTCTCTGGAAATGGTTGTTTGGCAATTTAGCCAAACTGGGGAGGGGTTTGACACAAGTTTTCTCCCAATTTAGCCAAAATTCTCATGAATCTTCTTTGGCCCTTCCCATCACCACCCCTGCATGCACCCAGTGTTTGAGAAATTGAAAAGGATGGATATAATTAATTTGGAGCTTTAAATTGGAATAATCCCACTTCAAGAGAGATTTCTGTTTTCTGTTCTGGTTGCCACTTATGTTCCATACTGAAATTTAGAGGCAGATGCATGTGACATCACAAAGACAGTCTGTTTTTGTTCTTTCTCATGCATGCTTCTTTCAGTTCTGAGGATGCAGGTAGAGCAGGCAATCAAAAATTAACCCTCTGGGGCCCACAGATGTTTGCCCTGCAGAGGTTAGCCATAGTTCAAACATCTAAATTAATGTACAGTTTGGCCATATAAAAGCCACATTTAAAATGCTTACATTAAATATTTTTTAATATAGGAAATGAAACATTTACATAGGTCTTAGATCCAGACGCATAATGAGATTTTAGAAAGCATCAATAATTATGCTGTCAAGAAATAAGAAAATAAATCTACTTTAGCTACATGGTTATATGCATAAACCCACGTGTGCATGCACACACATGCCTACTAAGATGCTTTGAGAAACGTTACTGTTTGATAAGCTTGTGTCTGGAACCACCTTTTATTTGTCAAGGATGTCACAGAGTTCTTTGCTCTTTCTTTCTTAAAAGGGATGAAGGCCATTTAACCAACCTGTTAGAATCTTTTGCTAAAGAAGATTGCTGTGTTAAAGAATCCGGCAGAATGTCAAAGTGGTATGAATCTGCTTTCAATGCATTTTAGCCCCAACTGAACTAAACAATGTTGTCAGCAAATGAAGGGAAGACAAGGGACAGTCTGAGAATACATCATGTGGAAAAGATTGCATTAAGCTAAGGGAGCAATATTCTTCAAAGACTGCTGAGGCTGAGATGCTAAGATATAAAATTTAAACAAGAAGAATGAGAAGATGAGCTTAGATCCTGTTGAAATATTTCCCTGGCATTGTCAAATTTAAGCATGTATTCAAATATGAGAAATAAAAAAGTATATGTACTGAATATATATTTATATATCCAGTGTGCATATGTATGGATTTTTTCAGTGTGCGTATTCTATATGTATGTACTGAGACCCATGGAGGTTAGTTTTTTCCAGGAAAGATAAAAATTACCATTGCACAAAAGAAAATAATCATATCCTCAATTGAATACCAGGCTAAACTATATTCATGTCGTGTCCTTCATGCAAAATAGCAGAGGTACATTAGAATAGAATTGCTGAAATTAACCTTCCATGGCTCCTTTGGTTTTTAAGAGGGCAAGATCAAAGACCAGGTCTCATAAAATCCATTAAAATATAAACAGAAATTGCTGAGGACTGGGGAGGAACTCCAAGGAAAATTACCTCCTCCCTTTTAGTACAAAGCACTAGCAGAAAGAGTTTCCCTTTATTTAGATCCTTTTTAATATGCTACCTATAATTCAAGTGAGAAATGGGTTGGTTGATTTGGGGTAGAAAATTTGTATGGAAGAAAATTAAAAGGAAAGAAGTAGAGTTTCATTTATTTATCTTTCCATATTTATTTTGTTGGTGCACATAAAGGTGGGATTTGTTATTACAAATTTCTACATGCATGCAATATAATTTGGCCAATAACATTTCCCAGTATTTCCTCTTTCTAGAGTTTTGAACAGGCCTTTCTGAACTGATAGATAAAGCTACTCTGTGTTAAATGTACAGTTTTCAAAGGCTGGACCAACCCCAAGGCCTGCCTGTCTTTGCTGAGACCTATCATTGTGCTTATTTATTCCTGTGCATTATCCTGTAATGGCCCCACAGAGATGATCGTCTTTCAGCACCATCTGCTACCAGGAAAAACAAGAGCACACACTACACCTGTTACAAGCTTCCCTGCAATCTAAGCCTTTTCTTTAGGCAAAATGGCAAATGATGTAAGCAATAAACAGGAATCCAGCAGCTGATAGGGAGAGAGAGGTCCTGATTTGGGCAATTTAATCAAGTTCCTAACTGGTATTGAAATGTAGTAATTTGGTCACCTAAAGCAATCTATAGGATATGTCTGTGATTAACAGTGTAAACACTGCTCAACTGGTTATTCAAAGGTCATCTTGGGCTTTACTTGATGCCAATGCAATTTTGTCCAGAAAAAATGTCTGCCATAAATCTCAAGAAGTGCTTGCCGGGTGCGGTGGTGCACGCCTGTAATCCCAGCACTTGGGAGGCTGAGGCAGGAGGATCATGAGTTCAAAGCCAGCCTCAGCAATTTATCAAGGCCCTAAGCAACTCAGTGAGACCCTGTCTCTAAATAAAATACAAAATAGGGCTGGGGAAGTGACTCAGTGGTGGAGTACCTCTGGGTTCAATCCCCAGTACCAAAAAAAAAAAAGCAGTGCTTGACACCAGTATTGATAAAGTACATCTACTTTAATTCATGAATATTTGCTGTACCCCTATAAAGTTTAGGCAAGGAAGAAAAAAGTCTTTCCATCAGGGCAGAGGTATCTGTGTGCTTCGTCTTCACTCAGCTTCCCAGCTCTGCCCTGCCCAGGTCTTTGCATGCATCAGCTTCTCCTGCTGAGGACAACCCAGAGGCAATGTGGACTTAAAGCCCACTTTCTAAAAGCTCCTCAGAGACAGATTTTTTTGGGGGGTGGGGGGATCAGGAATGAACTCAGGGGCACTCGATCACTGAGCCACATCCCCAGTCCTATTTTGTATTTTATTTAGAGACAGGGTCTCACTGAGTTGCTTAGGGCCTCGCTAAGTTGCTGAGGCTGGCTTTGAACTTGCGATCCTTCTACCTCAGCCTCCAGAGCCACTGGGATTACAGGGGTGCACCACCATACCCAGCCAGATTTGTTTTTTTCTAAACATCCTCAAAGGCTACTCCTAAACATATAGTTTCTTAAAAATTACTTTGATGGAAACCATCCTGTTCTGGGGGAAAGAGGGACAATTCTTGGTGCAAAATGTGTTCCAAAAACCTACCTTTTTATCAGGCTATTGTCTTTACTTAATTAGCAATGAATCACACAAATAATTATAAAGTCCTCGCATTGTATTATATGCTTATGAAGTATACAAAAGGCTTTAATATCTTACATTAGAAGCAATTAAAACTTTTAGAAACCTACTCTATTCCAGATGCTATCAAATGTATCTCATCAGAGTTCCTCATGAACCCCCCTCCAATTTTTTTTGTAAATAAATTTCACCTGAAGCAGTTAGATAATAGCTGTGATCTCAAATGGTACATTATTGACCATGAATCCTATATGAATGGAAACAAGGGAGAGAACAAAGTAGGCTGGACCTATCAGGGCAGTATTTGTGGAGGTGAGATTCGATCTGGCCTCTAAAGGAGGAAAAAGAGCCTCTGTAAGCAGATAGAAGTGAGAAAGACATTCCAGAGTGGGGATCACAGCCACCAGAAAGAGATGTGGATCAATCTGTGAAAACCCATCAGCAGGGATAAGAAGTGCCACTCATCACGGTGAGTCTGGGTAATAGCAGTATGTGAGTGCAGGGGGCGGGTGAATGTGTGAACACAGATGTGCCATCACTTGGCACATGTACAGGTATTAAATGTTTGTGAAAGAAGGGAAGAACAGAATAGTGCCAGAGTCTGGGAAAGGTGTGGAGAAGGGAGAGAGAAAGACGATGGTAATGCATCCAGTGGTTCAGCCAGTCAGAGAAATAACTGTTGTATAGCACCATAGGACAGTGCTGATTGGCAACAATTAATTGAATATTTCAAAGCAGCTAATTGAAGGGTTGCAAATTCCCAACACAAAGAAATGATATGTGTCTGAGGCTATTGGTAGGCCAATTACTCTGATCTTATCAATATGTATTATAAATAAGCATTGAGAAGTCACACTGTACCCCATAAATATGTACAATTACCAGTGTCAGTTGAAAATAAAAATGAATTTTAGAAATAAAAGAAAATGTGTATGAAATACAAAGATAATTTAATTAATTCACAACACAACCTTATATAACTGCTTTGGAGAATAATGCCATTGCAAATTGGCCACACCGTGCTTATATACACTAAAAAGAAATATCAGTAAAATTCTCAGTCCACATTTAGAATAATATCTTGCAAAAAGTATATCTCCCATTTGAGTGTACAGTCTTAGGAACAAATTGATACCTTGTCTATGAATTCAAGTATTAATCTGTCACATTTCTATTTCCACATGAGAACTTTGGAGAAGAGACTGTAGAATGCACTCATATATGATTAATCTAAGTCATTAGCCACCTTGCAGATGTAAACAGATGTAAGCATTGTTTGGGTCATTGCAATAAAGATATTTGCTAAATGTGTGGCAGCAGTCAAAAAGTGCATAAATTGTACTATATTAGGAGGTGAAAAGATGATATGAAAGATGCCATAAAGCTAAAACATAAGCCAATGAGGCATCTCCACTTCCATGTGTAATAGATTCAGCTCATGTCACTCTCCTTTCAAAGAAGGATACCCCTGGAGGTGATAGGAAATGTGAAGCTGTTCACTGTAGTTCCAGTAAAGAGCAACAAGCTCAGTGGGAGCCTGTACATGTGGCAAGAACAAGGAGAACATGCCCACAACATGAGATAAAATTAACTCTGCCCATCTCATCCAGGGAGGAAGGACAAACAGAACTACTCTTCCCAGACCCACAAACCCATGTTGGTGAGGAAAGACACCACCACAGAGACTTGAAATGATCCCCAAGGAAAATGTGAAGCAGAAAAAGCAGCAAGAGGCATGTACTGAGCACTTTTATCTGAATCAGCCCAGTTGTCTTTACTTACTGTGTGAATCAGCTTTGCATCGCTGTGACCAAAATGCCCAGCAGCTAGGAGGAGGGGAGGTTTATTTTGGCCCACAGTTTCAGAGGTTCAGTCCATGGTGGGCCAATTCCATTGCTCTGGGCCAAAGACGAGGCAGAACATCATGGTGGAAGGATGTGGTGGAGGAAAGCTGCTCAGCTCCTGGTAGTCAGAAAGCAGAGAAGGAAGATTCCACAGAGATGCCTCCTTCCAGGGCATGTTCCCAGTGACCCACCTCCTCCAGCCACACTTTCCTTGCCTATAGTTACCACCCTATCAATCCATTCAAACTAGGATGGAATGATTGGTTACGGCTCTCACAATCCAATCATTTCACCTATGAACATTCCTGCATTAACATAGGATGAGAAACATCTCATATCCATACCATGACTCTTACTAAACAAGGACCCCAGAGCCTTTGCATCCCTCAATGGGCACCCCAATATGTCTGCTCCAGAAAGAAGGAGTAAAGGTCATCGTGAGGTCACAATAAAAAATTGTAAGATCAAGCTCTCTCATTTTGGTTCTGATATGTTTACAGATTGACAAAGGAAATGGTGCAAATATTCTAAAGCTTGTCTCATCCAGGTTGAGGCTCGGTGCCTTGATAATAGCAGACTCAGGACCTCTGTGGCCCAGGTTCAAAGCCCAACTTGGATAACATTCCTGTGTCTTACAGTCTTCATTGCCCAAAATTAGTATGCAAACAATAGTCTCTATTAGCTCACGACTCCCAGCCTGTGGTCTTTGGCATAGCAAACACCCTCTCCTTGTTGCTGCCATTTGCTGAGCGTCTGGAAACTTGGACTTTCCCTGCCTGGCTGACATCAGCAGGGCTGGTCCTGCTCTGATTGGCTGTTTGAGAAGGACTGTTCAACCAGAAATACTGCATCACTGATTTGAGCAGAAACGCATCCCCCACCCCCAGCAACCTTTTCTGCAGAGGGTCCTATTGGGAGGTCAGAAGTGAATGCTGTGGCTGGAAGGAAAGATTTTGAGGGTTTGGCCTGACTCAACTCGCAACCAGTTGGCCTGTCCTTCTCCAAATCCCATTTGGCCTTTTTCCTTATATGAAAGAGTATATATGAAAACAGCAGCAAACCCTTTTTATTTGCTGAAGTTCTATGTGTGGGCACTTTACGCAAGCACTGAACAACCCTATAGATGTTCTTATCCTGCTTTTATCATGGAGGGGCAGATAGGTTATACAATGTTCACACGGTTATAAACTTAGATGTCACAAAACTGAACTCAGAGACTGTCTGAACCCAAAGCTCTTGTAGTGCACTGTGTTGCCTCTAAGGAACCTGCTTACAGTTGTTCAGCCAGCAGCTGTCACACCTGGTTTAGCTGCAATCCCACCTACAGACAGAGAGGACACCTACAGTGGGATTTTATGAAAGTATTTGGGGGCAGCATGGGTGCATGGGAGCTGTAATCACAGTGTAATAACTTGGAACTGAGGTCAAGGCCCTTCTGAGAATCCATGACCTTCAGTCCAAAGTGCTTTGTCTGAAGAGACCTTACAGGGAAGGTTAAAAATACTCAGACCTTGCTCTCCTTTCTTCCTCTCATCTCCTGCCAGAGACCCATTAGGCAGCCCAAGAAGGCACAGTAAGCCTGCTGATATTGCCCAGTGGAATTTAGCCTCCTGGGGTACAGAAAAGGAGAAAAGATAATGGAGAAGGGGTGGGGAGAAGCCAACAGGAGATATCCAGAAGCACCGGGGTTTTGTTTTCATTTTTAAGAACAAGGTAACATAATGAAAGACCTCCCCAGACTTCTAGATTCTCCCTAAGACCAACCCAATTCCTCAAGATCACTGGATCCACAACCTGTAGCTGTGTATCTGGGGCCCATGTGAACCCAGATCCGATCCAAGAGCACAATGATCCATGTAATCAACAGTCACAATAATGTGGGAGACAGAAGTGAAAGGAAAAAGAAAGAACAATACATTGTGGGTGGGTGCAGCCCATCAATGGTTTCCAACTAGCGAGCGTACGCTTAGCCTCCATTCCGAGATGATGGTCCAGCCCAGGAAATAGCAATATCAAATCCACGTCAATAATGATGATCCTAAGCAAAGAAGAAAACAGCCTTGAGGCTGACACTAGGAAATGTCAAGATAGATTCAAATTGTTAACCTTTTTCACTTTTCTGCATTTTAAAGGAAGTGTTTTTCTCAAGCCTTTTAAATGCTGTCTACCTGCCTCCCTGAAAATGCGTGCTAGAAATTCATTATGTCTCTGCTAAAAAAGATTTCTTTCCATGATCTCAAGGTGGAAGCCCTTCTCCAAGTGCCTCTTGTTCTTCCCTCCTAGGGAGGATAAGGAAAGTCTGAACAGGTGGCCACCTTCAGCACACTTATGCTCTTAACATCTCTTCAAATGCCTCCTGGATATTACAGCAATATGCCTTCAAATGTCTTACATTTCATCCCAGTTGATATTCACACCTCATGAACCTCATGAATTCAGTATGGCAAATATTCACGTCCCTCTCTAGAGAATCACATCCTTAAGAGTAAACTTCTTGTGACTTGGTACAGAACTGTCCACCATGGCTGCCAAGGCTCTAGTGACCTGGCTGGAGCCTGCTCTCCAGCCCCATCTCCCACCATCCACCCCTCACTCACTAAGCTCTGCACCCCTGAGCTTGTGCATGACACTCATTATTATCTGACACCATCATATGCCCTTAATTATTTGTTTTTTTCTTTATTGTTTCTCTGGTCCCCTGGAATGCAAACGACATGAAGCAAGGCTCTTCTCTCTCTGGCTCACTGCTTATCCCAAGGCCTAGAACACATACTTGCCCAAATTTCTAATCGAATATTTATGTAATTTTTTAAAATATGTATTTATTTGCTATCCTGTAAGATCTGTGAGAAAACAAATCATGTGTGTTTTGTTCATTGCTATGCGATACAGATGAGGCACTTACTGAGTATTTTGTAAAAGGGAAGGAAGAGAGAAGGAAGGAGGGAAGGGGGAAGGAATGGGGAAGGAATGGAGGGAGGGCAGGAGGAAAGGAAGGAGGGAAGGAGAGGAGCTCATTTTATTTTGCCCTTAATATGGGTCAAGCACTCTGTTCAGCCAGTATATCCTTCCTTCTCTTGGTCCTCAATTACTACAGGTAGATAACGCTGTCTACTGAAGCCAGGGGAGATTACATAACTTGAGCAGTTTTACAGGGAGCACGTACTGAACAATGCCTCCATGTTCTACGAATGCTCCCTCCAACCTCATCACACCCTCTCTGAGCATAATCATCCTTCCTTCGGAGTCTGAGGAAGAGGAGGAGAGAAAGGAAGCCACAGGAGTGTGACTTTAGCTCAATATCAGAAAGAACCTTTTCTTGGTCAGAGCTACTCAGGCTAGAAGGAGCTGCTTCAAGAAGTAACAAATATACTACCAGGTGGGATTTGGCAGCAAGGATCAGGAACCACACCAAGAAGATGGTCGAGAGGAAAACAAGTAGATCAGAAAAATGTTTACATGCAAAGGAAGGGCAAACATCTACACTTAGTGAGGACCATACGGCTGAGTTTTCCACCATCAGAGAAGGGAGATTCAAATATGACAAGGGAAAGCTGGAATGAATTTGTGGCCTTGAGCACGCCCTGCACATGACTTTCCATTTCTAAATGCCAATCTCTACTAAAAAGAAGCCAGGTACTTTGTATGAATGACATATTTCTATTTATAAGCATGAAATTATTTCCAAATAAAGAATAAGGCAAAAAGGTAACAAGTTTCATTCTCAATGGATATGCAAGCATAAGCCAGTCCAGTGTTTCTCAAACTTTAAAGTGTGGACAAATCTCACTGGGGGATCTTGTTAATATGCAGATTCTGATTCAGTAGGTCTGGGAGCAGCCCAAGATTCTGCGTTTCTAACAAGCTTCCAGATGAAACTGATACTGCTCACTCTTAGACCAAACTCTGGCTGACAAGGAATGGAATAGCCACTCGGTTACTAATAACAATCTAATTCCCACTTAGCAGCTAATATTGTCAGGCACTGGAGTAGGTGTTTAATGTGTGCAGTCTCTAATCCTTTTCCACATTTGATGAATGTGACCCAGAAGGCACCAAGTATGGAAATAACTTGCTCAAAGCCAGAGAGTCTAGAGCAGTAGTATGCATTGGCCTGGGGGTTAGATAGATTTTTTGATTATGATTCCTAGTCAATTATTTATTCTTCTTATAACCCTAGTAAGTTATTTAATCTTGCCGATGTCATTTTTCTCCTATTGCACTGCTATGAGAAATAAATGAAATAATGACTGTGAATTACTTAATGCAGGGCCTAGAGTATATAGCAACGGAGTGGGACTTGTGTTCCAACTATTCCTTGTCTTGCACTGGGAAATGAATACTGTGTTCTCATAGATAACCTTTGAGATCCCTCCCTCCTAATCAGACAATCCTGTTACCCCAGAAGATGTTTTGTAGGCTGTGCACCCAGAGAGGGTGTTCCCAAAGAAAAATAATGTGCACAGATTGGCAAAGGTGAATAAAAAGGATTTTCAAACAAGACAAGGAGCGTCAGCCAAGATACACTGCCCAGAATCAGGCAGATAGATGGTGCTGGAGATAAGGAGAGCCACTTGCTTAGAGCAAAGGAACCAAGCAGCCACAAGAAACCAGCAAGGCATGTACAATGCCAGATCTGCAACAGCCAGTTGCTTGAGTTTTTCAAAGGCAAGTCTGAGGAGTTTAGCTTGCTTTCTTCTGTAGGTGGCCCAGACAGTTTTGTTGCAAGACAAATCTCTGCTTATTGAACAAATCCTCTTAAACTGTCTGAACATCAACAGACTGCAGCTTTGAAATCCAGATTACAAATTGTAACACTTACTGGGAGTATCTTTGATGACTAAATTAATCTGCGAGCACAATTTTCTTGTAGGAACAATATGATGTGGCTAACATAAGGACATATCTCCCAACAGGAAAAGGCTAGTTAAACACACCTGGCCCACTTAAGCTGCTAAACTTCTGGTGTCTTCAACTTCGTGGGTTTTAATTACCCTCTTGCCCATTTCATAATGGAATTCACTCCTCAAGGCACCCCCCAGAATGGAGGGATCTATTGTCTGTAGTGATGGGTACGTGGATCCCGTATTTTTTGCTCTTTGGGTCAGATATTTCCCATCCTGCTCATATTTTTTCTGGATTATTTAATTTCTACATTCCTTGTCTTCCCTTTGGAAAGTCTCACTATCACTTACTCAGATTTAAATCTGTGTCTGCAGTTCTCTACGCATTGCATCTCCCCACCTGCTCTCCTTGGATGGAAATTGGCTAAACGTTGAGAGAAAAATCATTCTTTGCTGCTCTGGTTCATCCTTCAGTGAACATACCCCAAGAACACTTGCTCCCAAACTATTTCTGTTTGCCAACCAGCAGCCAGCCAGCAACCCACCCACCCACCTGATGGTTGGGGAAAGATGACAGAAGGAAGAAGAAAAGAAACTGGGGTGGGAAGAAAGAAAATCCAATGACCAATATCCTGGCTCTATTCCAACCTGAGCAATTAGAGTCTGCCTCTATTTCAAACATTTTCCCAATTGCAGTGTGTGCCTGTGTGTGTATGTTGGCTGGGGGGAAGGGGAGTCTAAGAAATGATTTTTTTTCCTATTTCTTCTCAGTCACAGTTCATTAGAAACAACCTTAAAATTACAAATGAAATCCTGGGGAGAGAAGCAAATGTCTTGGGGTCCTACCTCAGAAGGGTTCAGAGATAGGTAACCATGCAGGGTTTCTAAAGGTCTGGGCAGCTTTTACAATTTCAGAAAGCAGCCTTTGAAAGCGCAGAAAAGGAAAGTTAAAATAAACACCCCTTTCCCATTGTCAGGAACACGGCTGGAAGCCAACAAAGAGGCTGGCCCCCTGTTGAGGCTCCTCACTGACTCATCTCTGTTTTGTCCTTGACTTGCCCCTGCTTCACTCTTCCAAAAACCGTCTCTCCAGGTGACATCCAGGGCACAGATGGGACCTGGAGGATAGAAACTTGAATTCTTGAAAAACAGCCAGCTCTGTCTTTCAGACAGACTGGGCTTTAGCCATCTGATAAATGGAGGGTTTCATTCAAGAGGGAGGGGGAATTAAGTCTTAATGCACAGCCAAGCAATTTAGAACAAGTCCCTGACCAGTGCTTCCAGAAGGCATCCACTCTGCACGCCTATTGGCCCTAGAGCACCAACAGGTACCCTCAGGTGCCCGAGGAGAGATTTAAATAATCCTATGCAAGCTTGATGTGCATTGAAATTTGAAGAAAATTTTGTTTCATATATATACGTACATTTGCACACACACATATGAATATAAAACACTTATGTTAATAGAAAAATTCACCTAAATGACTTACCTGTTAGACAAAATCATCCACTTATATCTGTCGTCTTTGTCCTTTCCCTTCACCCTTCATGGCGCATTTCCAACAGCCCAAGTGGTCCCAATGTCCCTCTTACAGGAAGTCGTCATCCCTGCACCACATTTAGCTGTCTCAAGACCCTGTACATAAGGGTGGAGAAAATTCAGAAAGAATGAGTGAGGTTTTTCTTTCCCTTAATATTCCTGTTGCACTAGGGATTCAAAACTTTGCAGGGAGGAAAAATTCATCTAAAGGCCAGGAACAAGTCTCTGAATGGATGATGGTCTATTTTTAATTCAGGAAAACACAATGAGTCACACACCACATTTATAAACCTTATCCATTACTAATACTGGATGTCACTAACGTTGCTGCTAAAAATCACAAAATGCGTAAAATCACACCAGGAACTAATGCACCCCCGTGGAAGAGAAGGAGCGATAGTAAGACATCATCCCGAAGGAGTAACAGATCATCAGTCCTGAATATTCAGGTATTTCAATTCATGACTTGCTAAAAAGTAAGTTAAGGTGTACGTAAATCAAAGATCCAATTAATTCAATGATACCATAGCTGAACACTGTGGAACATTTCCCTCATTTTAAAAGTCTGACATCTTTAGAAAAACATCAAATATATTCTAAACGTCCATCTTCAGTGCTCTGCTACAACTTCACAAGACATTTTCATTTGCTCTTGGAACAATTAAATATCATTAAAGTATTCTGAAACATTCTTCCTTTTTCATGAATGTTATTATTTTGGACAATATTTATCAACCCAAATATTTTCATTCCTTCTTAGGAAGTTTTTTTGTGTTACCAAATATCTATTTTTTATATTTTGTTTAGCATCTATTGTAAGTTAAGTACTGTTATAGAGTTAAGGATATAGGCTCCAGTACCCACCACAGTGCTTATTACATAGAAGGCATCATATTTATTGAATTATTGCACAAAAAGTGGATAAAATACATCCTTGAGAAACTTGAGAGTTTCTGAGACTGCATGGGTCGACCTCCAGAGGTCATATAGTGGACAAAAAGGATGCAAAAGGACCAGCAAGGACCTAGGAACCAGCACAGGGGACTGTAGATACTTCAGCCACAGACACTTCCTGCAAGGAGATTGACAGGGCACATTTGTGCAAGATACAGTAGCTTCAGTTGCCATGCCAGAAAGAAGAAAGACTGGGGGTGAGAAGTAAAGGTGGCTTCCAGCAGCACTGGTCCATACATGAGAGAACAGGGCAAGAAGTGGGGTGGAAGAATCTTGAACCAAGTGAATTTTATTCAATCAATACTAAGGAAATGTGCCTGTGTTTACCTAAGTTTAATAAGAAAGCATTTTCTGCTCTTGGGGAACCAGGAAAGCTTAAAAGATACACTCAGTTCAGTTATAAAGAAAAAAACCACATTTGTACATTTGACCATAAAATTACCAATGACGTACATATGGGAGAAGTAGCATTTTCTTGGTACACACAGTTGGAAAGGAATGGAGTGTACTTCCAACCCCAGGCTGTGTGGTTCCAAGTTGATCATTCTTTCCACAGCACCATGCAGTCTCTGTAGAAGACTCAGTCTTAACTAATCAAAAGATTTTCTAAATGTGTTAATTGCATTTTCAAATCTTTTTCTTTTCTAATGAGTGTATTTTTTCTGCTAAGTAAACCTCAAATTTCCTCATATTAAGTTTTTCCCAGTTGACAGCATCATTTAATTCTTGTTTTAGTCAGTTTTTTCACTGCTGTGACTAAAACTCTGACCAGAACAACTGCAGAGGAGGAAAGGTTTATTTGGGGCTCATGGTTTCAGAGGTCTCAGTCAGTAGACAGCCAGCTCCATTATTCAGGGCTCCAGATGAGGCTGAACATCATGGCGGAAGAGTGTGGCAGAGGGAAGCAGCTCACATCATGATCAGAAAGCAAGAGAGACTCCACTCAACAGATACAAATATATACCCAAAGCCATGCCCCCAGTGCCACACCTCCTCCATCCACATTCTACCTGCCTTCAGTTACCACTCAGTTAATCCTTTTCAGAGATTAATTCTCCAATTGGGTTAAGACTCTCACAACCCAATTTTTTCTTCTCTCAACCTTCTTGCATTGTATCACATGTGAGCTTTGGGAGATCCAAACTATAACAACCTTACATCCAAACTATAACAATTATCCAATCTCAACAGACCACTGGTACATTTGTGACCACCAGCTCTGTGGGCAAAGTGCTTTACATATGCTATTTAGTCCCTCATTTCTCAAATTGTGGTCTGCAAACAGCAGTATTAGCATTCCCTGAGAGACTGTTAGAAAGACCAGTTCTGGACATACCCAGCCTACTGAATCAGAATCTGCATCTTAACCAGATTCCCTTGTGGTTTGTTTGCACATTAAAGTTTGAGAAGCACTGTTGTACCTGATTCTAAAGATTACTTCCAGTACTTATAGAATTACTTATAACCACAATTTTGAACGTAAAATATAAGGTACCTAAATTCAAAAATGGCCTAATTTTAAAATAGTTAGCATTTTTTAGAACACTTTAGATTGAAAGTAGCAACTTTCAACAACAACCTTACCTAAATTAAAAAGAGAAACCTATTTGAAGACTCAGGTAACAAAGAAAAAACTTAGAACACAGTCAGTCTTTTGAGATTACTAGAACCGGAGATAAAATGCCACCTGCACTTACTGAACTGATAAAGTACTACCACAAAGCAGAAAACCAAAACCAAAAACAAAAAAAAACATGGCTACCACACAGACCTCAACCCCTACTCATCTGTAGAGTCTTCTATCCAAAAGAGTGTAAATCTTTTTTCAAGCTCTAGCCCAGAATATATCTCCAAAAGTTTTGCATCTGAACAACTTAGAATCAAATCAACTCTTCACCTTGTGATCAACTGGGCTGAGGAGACAATGTGGTGTTTAGGGGTGAGGGGCAAAACACCTTCATAAGAAGACGGAGGTCGTCATTCCAACTACACCACTGGGCTAGAGTTGCTCAGATGGAAGGGCAGGGTATTGCTGTGTGAAGGAGGAAGAGGTCCTGGGTAGGCACCTCAGTAGCATCTCCTCTATGCTATGTACCTTTATATATTGAATACAAAATATGAAGTACATGGGCATTATACAATTTCAGGTCAAAGCCAAGGGTTATGTACATTTAAAAAAAATCAAACAAAAAAAGATTCTTCTCAAAGTTCATTTTTTGTTTTTGTTTTTGTTTTACATATCACAATATCTGTTAGAAGAGGAACAATGATCCTGAAAGTCCATACATCCTTGATACTAAAATAATAGTAGCTATTGATTATATGTATTTCCTTTAACTAGGTGATTAGCCAATGAATACTCTCCTTCTGCTTTTACTGATACTTCTTTCTCAGATTAAAGTTTGAATTTTTTATATATAGTTTTTTAATTTTGATTCATTGTATACAAATGGGGTACAAAGATAGTTGTACCATTTGCATAATCATACATGTACATAGGGTGATGATGTGATTTTTTTCTTATACTAAAAGCTGCACAAGTTCCCTCACTAACTCACTCTAAGCCAGTAGGCATCCTTGCTATTCCTCAAATACACCAAGCTTTTCCCAACTTCAGGCCATTACAATTGCTATTCTTTCTACCTGGAATGATATCCTTCTAGAATTTTCCTTGGTTCACTTCTTCAATTGATTCAAACCTCTACTTAAAGGTCACTTTCTGGGAGAGAACTTCCTTGACCATCCCATCTAAAGTAACTGTACCTACATACATGTGAACACACACACACACCCACACAAACACACACAAACACTACAGATGCTACCTTTGACCTTCATTGGTGCCTTTCATAGCACTTACCCACTATCTGACATAATATCATTTACTTACCTTATCTGCTTCTCCACCATAGCATAAGCACAAAGGCAAGAACCCTTACAATCTTTTCACCTCTGAATTCTTCACAATAGAATTGTTCCTCACACCAGTCATTGCCAAGTAAGTTTTTGCCTACTGAAAAAAATGAATGGAGGTAGAATATATAAAGCCAGAGTATGGAAGAATGGTGAGCACAGTTGTCAAACTTTCCATGAATGACTGAGGGACGTGCACATAGGGTAAGATGGGAAGAAGTTGAAACCAATGGTGCATCAATAGTCTGTACTAGAATTAGCTAATAATGGCGATAATACCCAGGAGATTAGAAAAGAGTCACATAGCCCCTTAAAAGAGGTGCTGGGCTTTTAAGTTGGAGATCTATTGCCGGTCTCTGCACATCTTCATATTGCAGTAGGCTCCTTCTGCCAATTTTTTAGGTCAAGTAAGGATGGTGGCTCATTGATTACCATCTACAGCTATGTAGATTCAAGATGCAAGGGGAAATTTTTACTCCTGCTCAGAACTGCACTGCTACTGAACTAAAAGAAATATTTGTGCTCACCTCTTCGCCAAATTGAACTTGATACTTGGAAGCTCTACCCAGAAGGAGCACTGAAGAAAGAATGGAAAGCACATATTCAAACTCCAGCTCTTCACTCCACACTGCTTCATAATTTTAGGTAAGTCAGCCAACCTCCCTGCCTCAATTTCTTCATCTTCTCAGACAGATGTTCCCTTGTCCTTGGCACTTTAGTGTCATTGTATGTTTACCACCCACACTACTGAGAGACTGAGTATACAGCCAATTGCCAGCTTCTATAGAAAAAGAACTCTGACCCATAGCCTCTGCAACAATCAGTCTAAGCCATGAACCACAAACTCTGTAGCAATCCACTCACAATAGCCAGACTTCATCAATAGCTGATCAAATCCTATTTGATTATATTTCCTAAATTTTGTCCCTACTTTCAGCTTAGGATCAACCAGAGAAAGCCAATAACGCTCCCATAACCAACAACATAAGATGCCCTACTTCTACTCAGCCCACCTCCAGCTTCCCCATGGCAACCTCCAATCAGACATAGTTAAAACAGACTCTTTTCATTATAAAGCTTGCCCACTGCTCTGCCTGCCTTTGGGTTCTGAAGGTGGCTGGTCTGTTGTTACAGCAAAAGTCTGAATAAATAACCCTTGTTTATTATCATTTAGGTGGCCTTTGCTTTTTAAATTTTCTATTTTACTTGTTCTACTTAGTTGTACATGACAGTAAAACGCATCGAAACATTTTGATAGATCATACATAAAGGGAGTGTAATCTTTCATTTTTCTGATTGTACATATTATAGAATCACATCAGTCACGCAGCCATACACGTACATGAGGTGATAATGTCTGTTTCCCTCTACTATCATTCCTTCCCCCAAACCCCTTTGCCTCTCTTCACTCCCCTCTACCTAATATAAAGTAACTCTATTCTTTCCTATCCCCCACTTATTGTGAATTAGCATCTGTATATCAGAGAAAACATTCAGCCTTTGGGTTTTTGGTTTCACAAAGCATAATATTCTCTAACTTCATCCATTTACCAGCAAATACCAGAATTTCATTCTTCTTTAAAGCTGAGTAATATTCCATCACACACACACACACACATATATATATATATATATATATATATATATATATATCACATTTTCTTTATCCATTCATCTGTTGAAAGGCATCTAGTTTGGTTCCATAGTTTAGCTATTGTGAATTGAGCTACTATAAACATCGATGTGGTTATGCTACTGTAGTATGTAGATTTTGAGTCCTTTTTCTTCATAGAACTAGAAAAAGCAATCATGAAATTCCATTTGGAAAAATGAGAGACTCTGAATAGCCAAAGCAATCCTTAGCAAGAAAAATGAAGCGGGAGACATCACAACACCATACCTCAAACTATAATACAGAGCTATCATAATAAAAACAGCATGGTATTGGCACCAAAACAGACATGTAGACAAATGGTACAGAATAGAATACACAGAGACAAATCTACATAAATACAGGTATCTCATACTACACAAAGGTACCAAAAATATTCACTGGAGAAAAGATAGCTTATTCAACAAATGGTGCTGGGAAAAATGGAAAGTCACATGTAACAAAATGAAATTAAACCCTTATCTCTCATCCTATACGAAACTCAACTCACTATGGATCAAAGACTTAGGCAGCAGAACAGAGACCCTATGACTACTAGAAGAAAACGTAGGCCCAGATCTTCACCATGTTGGCCTTGGACCTGACTTCCTTAACAAGAACCCTAAAGCACAGGAAGTTAAATTAAGAATCAATAAATGGGTGGCCTTTGTCAACATTAAGTTAAGCTCCAGAAGCTTGCAGAGTGTCAGGCACACAGTAGGTGCTCAATAAATGTTCAGCGGAATTGAGCGACAAAGTGATAATAAGAACCACCCCTCAGGATTTCTGTAAGGATTAAATCAGATCACCCAAGTAAAAACATTTTGAAAATTGTAATGTGCTATAGATTCATAAGATATTATTAAGTTAAAAACAATGTATAATTAGAACCAGATTAAAGAGTAGTAGTAGAGGGTTGTCTATTCTCTTGATTCTTAATGATGAGACTCTTGGAATTATTTCCAGTTTTTTGATTATGTGAACTAAATAGCCAAGGAAAAGAGTCTTTCTAGCTTCTTTCAAAATAGAATCTTAATTATCCAAGATCTTAGTGGAAGAAATTCTGAAATACCTAGCCCTCTCCTCTCTGCCTTCATCAGACCCTAATGATGCCTTCTCAATTCTATACCTTCCCCTGATTAAAATCTCACATGTTTAAACTTCTCTGCTTATGCCAGATTAGAAAACATAAAGGACTGTAGAGAGAAAGTGATCAGGATTCAACATTGCTGTCCCTGCCTGATAGGCACTCTGAAGTGAGTTCCTCTATAGTGTTTTGTACTGCTCTCACTTCCTGACTTCCCCTGCCTGTCATCCCCTTGGCCCTACTGCCTCACCCCGTCCTGTGAACTTGGCCTCACCTTGGATATTGCATTTCTCACCTACTGGAGTTGTGTGCCTCTTCTAGTCTCCAGGCTCCAGATTTCCAAGAATTAGGGCTTTATTGTTAGTATGAATTGGATCACCAAGCAAAACAGATGATTAACTTACACACTGCCCAGAGAGAACCTTTTCTGGTAACTTTTCCTGAGTGCCATAATCATAGACAAGAGTCTGATCCTAAGTACAGCAGGTCAAGAAACTCAGCAAAACTCTCAATAATCTAGGTATAGAAAAAAAAGTTCCTTAACATAATGAAGCCCATGATGAAAAAACCATAGCTAATATCATAATTTATGGGCAGAAACTGAAAGTTTTTCTTCCAAAATTTTGGTACTAGGCAAGGATAACCACTCTTGCTATTTCTACTGAACAGGGTACTGAAAATGCTACCAAGAGCAATCAGACAAGAAAAAGAAATTAAAGGCATTCTAATCATAAAGGAAGAAATAAAATTATCTCTATTTGCAGATTATATGCTCCTAAACGTGGAAAAACCTAGATTTCACCAAAAAAACTGTTAGAAGTAGTAAATAAATTCAGTGAATTTGCAGTACACAAAAGTTTATGCATGTCTATACACAAGTAACAACCTAGCTAAAAAGAAATGAAGAAAATAATCCCACTAATTATAGTATCAAAAAATAAAATATTTAAGAATAAATTTAAACAAGAAGGTGAAAGAACACTGATGAAAAACTTGAAGATACAAATAAATGGAAAGATATTTCATGCCTGTACACTGGAAAAATTAATATTATTGAAATGCCCATACTACCCAAAGCACTGCACAGATTCAGTGCAATTTCTATCAAAATTCCAATGTCATTCTTCATAGAAGAAGAAAAAATAAACCTAAAATCTGTATGGAACAGGGGCTGGGATTGTGGATCAGTGGTAGAGCCCTTGCCTAGCACATGTGAGGCACTGAGTTGGATTCTCAGCACATCAATAAATAAAGGCATTGAGTCCATCTACAACTAAAAATATTTTTTAAAAAATTTGTGTGGAACCACAAGAGGTCACACATGGCCAAAACAATTATGAGAAAGAAAAACCAAGTTTTCCTTCTTTAAAATTATATTGCAAAGCTGTAGTAATCAAAACAATGTGGCTCTAGCAAAACAAACAAGCAAACCAAAAACAGACACACAAACCAGTGGAACACAATACAGAGTTTAAAAAGTAAGTCCAACTAATTTTCAACAAGGGCACCAAGAAGCCACACACAGAAAGGATAGCTTCTTCAATAATTGGTGCTGAGAAAACTGGATTTCCACATGCAGTATAATGAAATTGGACCCTTTTCTGATATCACATACAAAAATCAACTCAAAATGTGTATACATAAGACCTAAAACAGCTTTGAAAAACACAGGGAAGGGTCCTTGACATCAGCCTGGACATTTCCTGGACATTACATGAAAAGCTCAAGCCACAATAAGCCAAAATAAATGAACGAGACTGCGTCAAACTAAAAATCTTCAGCACAGCAGAGAAACTAACTGACAAAATGAAAAGCAACCTACAAAATGAAAAGCAACAAAATGAAAAGCAACCTATTTTTGGGTAAAAAAAATATTTTTAAGCCTTATATATAATGATAAGGGATTCATATCCGAAATTAATAGAGAACTCATACAACTCAACGACAAGAAAACAAAAACTCATTTTCAAAAAATGGCAAAAGACTTAAACAGACATGTCACATCTCCATGTAGGCATAAGAATGGCCAACAGATACATGAAAAGATGTTCAATAGGATTGATCATCAGAAAAATGCAAATCAAACCCACACTGAGAAATCACCTCATACATGCTAGGACAGATGTTCTCAATAAGAAGATGTGGAGAAAATAGAACCCTTGACACTGCTGGTGCAGATTGATGCAACCATTGTGGAAAACAGGATGGAGGTTCCTGAAGAAATTCAAGATAGAATTACCTTGTGACCCAGCAGTCCCCCTTTTGGGTAGGGACTCAGAGGAAAGGAGTTCATCACCTCATAAAGAGATCTGAGTTCCTATGATCACCTCAGCATTGTTCACAATAGCCAAGACAATTGTCTGTTGATGGATAAATTGATACAGAACTTCCGATTCTCACACTCACACACACACACACACACACACAATGGAATGTTATTCCACCTTTGAAAAGGAGATCTTACCGTTTGCTAACTATATAGATGAACGTGGAGGACATTCTGTTAAGTGGAATAAACCAGAGGGGGGGAAAAATCACAAGGCCTTAAATACATGTAAAACCTAAAAAAAAAAAAAAAAAAAAAAGGCAAATACACAGAGATAGAAAATAAAACTTGTTACCAGAGGAGGGGGGAAAAGAAAATGGGCAACTAGAAGAGAAAATAGGTCCAAATCTTCATCATGTTGGCCTAGGACCAGATTTCCTTAACATGACTCCCAAAGCGCAAGAAATAAAAGCACGAATCAATGATTGGGATAGAGTGAAACTAAAAAGCTCCTTCTCAGCAAAGGAAACAATCAGCAATGTGAAGAGAGAGCCTTCAGAGTGGGAGAAAATCTTTGCCACACACACTTCGGACAGAGCACTAATCTCCAGAATTTACCAAGTACTCAAAAATCTTTACACCACGAACACCAATAACCCAATCAATAAATGGGCCAAGGAAATGAACAGACACTTTACAGAGGAAGATCTACAAGCAATCAACAGATTTATGAAAAAATGTTCAACATCACTCGTTATAAGAGAAATGCAAATCAAAACCACCTTATGATTTCATCTTACCCCAATTAGAATGTCTTTTATCAAGAACACAGGCAACAACAGGTGTTGGCGAGGATGTGGGGAAAAGGGTACACTC
>JAJEJO010037864.1:0-21451 GCA_020662805.1 Glaucomys volans
GAACTGCTTGAAATGTGACGTTGTTCATTCTACCTGTTTTCCTGTAACCCAGGAAGTGAGTTGGTCATTCCAGGAGAAGACAGGTTTTCCTCTGTGCTTTGTTACTTGTTAGAGTAGATCCTATTTATGTTTATTCTCTCTTGAAAATTTGCAAAGAAAAACATAGAAAATGTCTCCACCATCAACTCCAACACGCCTGCCAACTTTAACCAAGAGCCTTTTCGTGGTTTAATTGATCATCTTCTCTGACATGATTACAAAATTGCAAGAGCTGGATAAACAATGAAAGCCTACAGTTATCCAAATTTTGAGACTTTCTGTGACTTAGGAAGTGGATCTGTAAATTTAAAAAGCCTCAAGCTTCCCACAAATCTCAGTGAATTAGAAATACTGTGAATACAACCTTTCTGTGCATTATTTGGGGCTGGAGATCCAAGTTCGGGTGACCCACGGAAGACACAGAAAGGAAAAAGCAGGAGTTACGACTCCGCACGGGATTCTCTTACAGTTACATGTAGCAGATGTTCCTTTACTTATTCTGTTCATTAATCCCTGTCCTCATTCCTTTGGTTTAGCAAAGAAGGTGGCCATACCCCCATTGAAGGGAAAGTATATTTTTCTCCATTTATATTTACACCCTTGGAAGGGGGTGGACACATGCATGCCCTTGTTCAAATGTCTAGACCATGTATAAATATCTCTAATTACACAAATGCAAGGCTCTGTAATATTTAAATGTCAAATGGAAATTTTATAAATGTTTCTATGTACAGCTGGATTTATATAACAATTATGTATTAATTTCCCGATGACCACTTCAGCCAGGCTGCTAATAATTTTATGCAAGGTTCAGTTGGCAAATTTAGCACATTGCTATCATTCTATGAATAATCATCAAGGAACATCACAAATAACTGAAATAACCACAAACTGCAGAGACCTCGTCACACAGGACACTGAGGTACTTCTGCTGGAATACAGATTAGTCCACAGCTACCCAAAGCACAGACCATGCACTGACCACACTTATCCAAGTGCAGTGGGATTTTAAATGTGCACATTTTAATAAGAACCTCGTATGCCCTTGTCCTCGAACCCTTTTGAGATATCTACATTTACTTGAGAACTTTCTCATTAACGCATCGTAGTTTTAATGTTTTCCAAGAACCCTGTGAAGGCAGCAGTTTTCAGGAATTTGGTAAAGAAGGCTATGTGGACAAGAAGGGAATCCTCAGAAGGTTTCATTCAAAGACAAGCACACTGGGAAGCCTGCTTAGTGTAATTCCCCTTTTAATTGTCTGCTCAAGGTCATTACCAGTGACAAGAATAAGTAACAGTTTTCCATTGACAAGATGCCATGGAAATCTATAATTTTTTGAATGATCAAATGGCCTTGAAAAGCTTCTGCTTAAAGGTGATTAGGGGCATGAGCCAAGATGGTCACCATGGAGACCCTTGTCAAATAAGCCAAGGCAAGAAAGAAGAGGAAGAATGACATACACTGCTGAACTGGTTCTGAGAGATGTGGGCTATGGCAACACTGGAGCTTCAGGTATTCTAAGACCGTCTTCCTAGGTCACACAACGTTCATACTTCCTGGCGCAAAAGGCCAGCGTACCTTCATTTCAGAGAGTGCCTTGCACACCTATGCCTGGCAGGGGACTCGGGGGGGGGGGGTCATTCCACCGGTGGGTGGGTGGGAAGGCGGGCTCACACCTCTAAAGAAGGGTCCCTGATCCCCTTTAAGTCAAGCGAGCTCGTTGGCAGGAGCCGTGTGAAGGGCACCATGCAGCACCGGTCAGAGCGCAGCCCTGCCGTCTCCTGCGGCCGGGCAGAGCGGTGGCCCCCCGGGTGCCTACCTTCTGCGGTCCTGCTCCTCTGGGCTGTGCAGGCAGCAATTCATGGTGTTCACCAGGAAGCCAAACAGGCGGCCATACAGAGACTTGGCCAAGAGGTCTCGGTAGAATTCAGCAATTTGTATGGTGTGCCGTTGAATTATCAGGTCTCCTAAAACAGAAAGAAGGGGAGGCGTGAGGACAGAGCTTCCCCGGTCCAGGAGCCTCGGCCTCAGAGTCTTCTGCTTCGTGGTGAGCCAAGAACGCCCGGGAAAGCAGGAGGTGAGGCCTGACTGACAGTGGGAACATACTGGCTCGTAGGCAGGAGGGTGGTGCCCTGGCCTGTGAGCTGAGGCCAGGCAGCACAGAGCTCCAGCCAGCCATCCGGGAGCCAGGAAGCGTGAGGTCCTCATCCCGCTTCCATTCACTAGCAATTAGGCATTCAAAGCTATTTACCTTCTTTCAATCTTATTTCCTTCGTCTACTGTTAAAATGGAAACAGTTATGCCCACCTGGTGATGACCTGTGAGAAGCACTTGGCACCATGCCCATGCCCATCAGTGCCCAGTAATTGGCAGCTGTGTATGGCCCCGGAGGTGAGGGAAAGGTGGTCCCCACTCAGGAGGCAGTGTGACCCCACACTTGCCAGGGTCCGCATTTGATGGGGATCAATCCTTTTGGATTGATAGCTTTGTCTTTCTAAGCTGACGGATTGACCAGAGGGGTGACCAATTGGTTGAGGGGACTGCTCAGGAGCACAGGGTTTGCAGTGGCGTCATTTCCAGAGGCCACACAGGCACTTGATTCATAGGAACAGCTTTACCCCGGGGCACAGGCCAAGTTATGTTTGGTTTCCGTGTTTGAAAGAAGACCACAAGTTGCAAAAAGATGAAAGCCAGAGTACAGAAAACTTTACCTTTAAAATACTGGATGTCAGTAGTTAAGGCGGAGGCCAGCTCGTCTGTGGACACTTGTAACATTCCGGCCACTGAAATTGAAACAGCATCATAGAACTCAGGTTAGAACATTTATATCTGGACATTTACCCATAGAACATCTTCACACAGACACATCCGAACACGGGTATTAAAGAAAGGTAGCTACTACTGCGATTGTCAGACTCAACCAGAGAAACCTCTCAGAATAATCAAAACATGTCTAAGTTCTTGTGCATTAAATCATAGCAGGTCTGTGGTCTCCGTGGTCTTCACAGGAATGAATTAGATTTTCCATATTCTTTACTAAATCACGTTGACAGAGGTGAAGGTAGGCTCTTTATATCTGTAGTTTTATGGTATTTTTTTAAAAAGTGGGGGTGACAAGCAAGGTCATTTCAGAGAAGAGAGAAATTTTGGGCAATATCTTTGAAGGGAAGTCATTCATTATAAAGTGTTTAAAATATTTAGCTAGTAACATCTCCCCGGATATGCTGGGTGTCATGCGGAGAAGCAAAGAACACTTAGGAACAATAGGAAATAAACTCAAGTACGTGGGAAAGAATCAGAGCTGCTGGAAGAGAGCCTGCCCCACACGGTGGCCATCACCGCCAGCGCCTTGGCTCCCGCATTGAGCCCTGCCCCAGAGGAAGGGCCCAGCCGCCCGGCTTTCTGTACTGTGTCTCCATCTACTGGCCGCTCGGAGAAACTGCACACCAGCGCGATTCTGGCCCACCACCCCACTGACCTTGTTCTAGAAGCTGGAGGTCAGACACAAAGGCGGAGTGGGCGTCCGTCAGCGTGGTGAACTGGATGTCTCCCAGGTGCAGTATTGCAGCTAGAATTGCAAACAGGTTCTCCACCTCCTAAACGGTTTACAAATAGAGAGGAGCAATAGTCCTGCTTAGAGGAAAGACCCAAAGACAGATCCTTTAGAACGCTCAGAGGGTACAGAGGGGTGTGGCCCCAGTTCATGGGATTCTAAGTTTGATAGACGAACCTCCAATGTCTGCCTCAGATGGTTCAATGCACATCTCTAAATCAGTGTTTCCGTTTCTTAGACACAGGGCAGTGGGAGGGTGCCACCCTGGTGTACACTGAGGGATTCCGGTAACTGTCACACCAAACATGGATGCTCTGCACTGAGGTCCGACTGGTTGGGTGTCCATTGCGAGGCCAGACTTCACTAGGGTCCTCTAAGGCAGACACGGGCCTATAAAGGCCAGAGGGCCAGCTGGGCAGCGCTGCGGCTGCCCCTTCCAGGAGCCCCTGCTGTGGAGGCCATTTCCCACTTCTCTCTGCTGTGACACAGCCTGAGGTGGCGGTTACAGGATTCTCCACTCCTGTGAATAGACAGCTGCGCCCAGAGAAGCAAACAGCCTGTTGTCTTTCAAGGCATTTTAAGGAAAACCAGGGAACAGACAGGCGTGGGCCACAGCTGCCGGAGCAGAGGCTCGGGAAGGAAGAGCATGCTGCTGAGGGAGCTCCCGGGAGCCGGCACTCTGCAGAAGGAAGGAATGAAGGAGGGAGGCCTGGGACTGGGGTGAGGAAAGGCTTTTTGTGGCAAGAATGGGAATCAAGAAGGAGCTGCAGGTTAAAGGAGGCTTCCCCAGAGCGCCCCGTCTTTAGCATGGTGCTGTCAAGGGTGAAGAGGGCGAGCCCCGGGGGGAGTGCCGGGACCTCTTACGCTCTCGGTTCCCCAGTTCAGGAGTAAACCTCCTGCCACACCCACGTGGAGGGCGTCCTCAGAACAATCTTATCTGGCCCACAGACACAAGGTCAAAGCCTCAGTGTCCCTAGGACTCTGTGACTTTCCTCCAGGACGCTCAGTTTTCTTGGAAAGTCATTTCATCATCTTGAGCATGAAGCCATGGAGACAGGTGACCTTGATCATTTCCAGGTCCACCACTCTCTGACTGGGCATTACTCAAAAATGTGTTTGCTAACCCTAAACGGTAACTCAGTGCTTCACATCTAATTCATCTTGTTCATGGAATAGCATGTCCCCAGCCTCTTAAACTCCCTGACAACGTCCCTTTTCAACAATTCTGATAACTCTCCATCAACATTCTGGAGGCTACAGGACAGATGCCTCTGGATAGACAGACAAGAAGAATCTGTACTGTCCTCGAGGTCTACCATTCAGGGTGGAGACCCGGCTGTGGCTGGGTATCATCTGTAGTGCACACCGTAGCTGGTGAGTTCTGTGACAGAGGAAGAAATCAGGCCTCTGGGGGAGGGAGGCCGTTAGGCTGTGTCTGACTGCAGTACGCTTAACAGTCCCCTGCGGCCACTGGGGACACAGGGTGGAGGTGGAGCCATCTCTGTGCCCGGTCCTCCTGGGCATGTTTTGATCCAAGGTGCTCCAGCCCAGAAACACCTTCCTTTGACTGGTGAGGGACATTATCTGTCCCTCCTAAGTGGGATGACTGTCACCATTCAAGCCACTTTAAAGGATCAAGATGAAGGGGCGCATTTCGTGCCTTCTGTTAAAATGCACATGTCTTTTGCCAAAAAGGTGATTAGAGTCTCTATTAGCTCCCTCAGCCAGCAGGTGCATTGTGCTCGCCCTGCCTTTGAGGATCAATCACGGATTTTCAAAGCCCCGTTTCCAAGCAACTGGCATTCAGGGGGAATGGTTGCCTGCCCCTGTCGGTGCCCCCTTCTCCCATAAGGAAGGCGGGAATCTCACACATGAAGGAGGGAAAACAAAAACAGCAGCAGCCAGCACCAGCACAGCACCCAAGCAGGTAGGGGCCGGGGAAGGCAGAAACAGGCTGGAGACCCAGAGCAGAGGAGCTGCCGGCCTGCCCACGGTGCCACCTGCCCGATCCCGCCAGACCCAGACCGGAGCCGCCTCTGTGGGGAGCAGGTGGGGCCAGGCCAGGGGCCTGTGTGGATTCTCCAGGGTGTGTTCTAGTCCTGACCCTTCCCATGTGACCCCCCCATTAGCCACTGTGGTCAGAGAAAAATAGAGAAATCTGCAAATCAACACTGTGGCTTCAGAAAAATAGATGGCCTTTACATGGGTGGCAGAATATGGGCCTGTGAACCGCTGGCCTACCCCAGCCACCTGGGCCTGTGAACCCCTGGCCTACCCCAGCCACTTGGGCCTGTGAACCCCTGGCCTACCCCAGCCACCTGGGCCTGTGAACCCCTGTCCTACCCCAGCCACCTGGGCCTGTGAACCCCTGGCCTATCCCAGCCACCTGGGCCTGTGAACCCCTGGCCTACCCCAGCCACCTGGGCCTGTGAACCCCTGGCCTACCCCAGCCACCTGGGCCTGTGAACCCCTGGCCTACCCCAGCCACCTGGCCTGTGAACCCCTGGCCTACCCCAGCCACCTGGCCTGTGAACCCCTGGCCTACCCCAGCCACCTGGCCTGTGAACCCCTGGCCTACCCCAGCCACCTGGCCTGTGAGCCCCTGGCCTACCTCAGCCACCTGGGCCTGTGAACCGCTGGCCTGCCCCAGCCACCTGGGCTGTGAACCCCTGGCCTACCCCAGTCACCTGGGCCTGTGAACCCCTGGCCTACCCCAGCCACCTGGGCCTGTGAACCCCTGGCCTACCCCAGCCACCTGGGCTGTGAACTCCTGGCCTACCCCAGCCACCTGGGCCTGTGAGCCGCTGGCCTACCCCAGCCACCTGGCCTGTGAACCGCTGGCCTACCCCAGCCACCTGGGCCTGTGAACCGCTGTCCTACCCCAGCCACCTACGTTGATTGTTTCTGAGGACTTGGCCAAAATCCACAGCCCATCACCTGAGGGCGCAGAAAACACACTAGGGAAAGAGGTCGAGGTCGGTGGGCCCTCTGTCGGACTCCTGGGGGCTCAGCTCACGACATATCTCTGATTCTCGAGACGAGGGCTGCTCAGTTCAGGGACCACTGACCACACATGGCTCTTTAAGTTTAAGTTAATTAAAAGAAGGAATTACCTAAAGTTCATTCTCCATTTCTTTTGCCTCACTGCAAGCACGCCTTAGCCACACGGGCCTTGCGGCTTCCAAGCCGTGCGCCCAGATGGGCACTGGCATTGATGTGGGACTGTCGGTCACACGGTGGCAGGCTACAGATTTTCAGTGAGAATTGGCAGGTACTTGGCATTTAGAATAAAGTTTTCTATTGCTTAAGAAGATGTTTTATTAAAGTGCTTAGATCCTCAATGAAAGATCCATGGTTTTCCGGTAGGGTGGCAGGGACAGTTGCTGGGTCTGCTTGGGCATGTGGACAGAGCTCCGTGACCACCATCTTGATGGTGTGCCCTCTCCTGTCCCCTTTGTCAGGTGGTCCTGCTCCACTGCTCCCGGTCCCTGCCATCGTCCCCATCTCCTTTGTCTCCTGACCCTCTGGAAGTGAGCTCTGTGGGCAAGGGGCCTGTGCTCTGCTAGGCCACTGGTGTCTATAGCAGTATCTTAACATGACGAGGACCCAGAAGAGCTTCCAATGAACAACTGGATTCACTCTGGGAAGCACACGCTAGGACTTACCACGCTGCTGAAGCCAACGGCATTCAGAGCTTGTTTCAGAACCGTGAACTTCTCCCTGTTCAGAGAGCGCTCTGCTGTGGACACCTCTTCCCGCATGGCCTGGTTCAAGTACCTGTCGGGATGAAGACACAGCATGAGGGCCTGGCTTGGAGTCAATCTAGTGGTTAGCAGTCACTTCAGCCGTGTTTGGTCTCCATAATAATAGAAATCACCTGGACGTTGTGTATCGGTGTGTTTACAAAGCTCAGAGTACCTAATAGCACATGATGTTCCAGGACAGGAGGACACCTAGTTCCTGCTGTGCCAGGACACACCTGCACTGTGTGACGTGACGCTCACCCTTCCTCGTGGAAGCAGAAAGTTCCAAGCACTCACCGCACGTCATGCAGACATCTGGCAGGTACCATCATATGCTTTGTGATTAATATTAGCATTAAAGATACGTAGCTCACACTAGCATAATTTCTTCTTGTCAGTACCTTTTAATTATAAGGTAATTGATTAATTCATTGATTTATTCCTTTCATTCAACACTCATGAATCACCCAGCAAACACAGGAAGGAGCAGGCAGCCAGGACTGCAAGGAGGCAAAGGAATCCCTCCTGGGACCCCCACTATAAAGCACCACGTATCCAGGGGCAAGAGACGACCGTGGGGAAGTGGGAGAAGAGGAGGGATGCAGGTGTGTGTGTAGGAGAGCAGTCGCCCCCCCGGATGGGGACCAGGAGGCTTCATTTCCAAAGATCAGCACACTGCAAGGCTGACCATGCCCAGAGGCCGTACGGCCAGCAGGAATGATCAGCAACACGCACGAGGACACACAGCGTTGGTGGAGACGATGCATTCAGGGGGCACAGATGCCTGAAATGGCAGCCTCAGGGGTGACAACCGAGGGTTGCTAAGTTAGAGAAGGGCCAGAGCGTCGCACACCTTGCAGAAGAGTCTCAGGCGCGTCTGGAGGGTTGGAAACAGAGAAGAGGCACAAGCAGCCTGGGGTCAGGAGTGTTCCTGCACACTGGTGGGAGGCCTCCTGGAAGGAGAGGAGACAACTAAGGGTAGCAGGGACCCAGGAGTGACCAGCCCTGCTGAGCAGAGAGGGGGCAGACCAGCAGGAGGAGCCGTGGAGTGTGGACAGGGCAGACAGCAGGATCAGCAGGATTAGATGGCACTTTCCAAGTTTCTGTCTGGGGAAACTGCTGGGATCGGGGCCATTCAACCAGAGAGCCTCTCAAGTTTCAGGGTGTGTCTGAGAGAAATGATTTGCACCAGTCATGCTGAAGTTCAAGCTCAAGTGGAGACCGAAGATAGAACAGATGTAAGAACCTGGAGTCAGGAAAAGACTAGAAAATCTAATCTGGAAATCATCCTCACGAGGGGATTAAAGCCACGGAAATGGACTGTTGGGGAGGCGCACGAGATCTCGGAGGAAACAGGCTGGTGGCGGGGGGGGGGGGGGGGGGGGGGGGGGATGGGACAGACCAGCCTGCGCACCAGAGACGGAAACACGCAGAGACAAGGGAACAGCAGGAGTGGGTCCTAGAGGGAGGTTGCCGAGGGTCCACGGTGTGGCTCGCCTGTAGGCAGAATGACGTTGCCTTCTAGATGTGCCAAGAAAGATGACAGACTCCACGTCCAGGACCACAGCAGCTCAGGGGCCCAGGCTTCAGCCTCGGTTTACCCAGAGAGACAGAGGCTGATGTTTGGCCACCCAGGAGAAACTAGCTCAAGAAGACCTTGGGACACAGGGCGTTTGCTGGAGGGAGGTGGAGGCCCAGCAGGCACTGAGCCGCAGGGGCCCAGTGTGGGAGGAGACCAGGACCACACGGTGTCCCTCTCCCGAGAGCCCCTCCCATGGCTCACCTCAGGATGGGCCAGCTGGGGTTTAGGCAGCCAGATGAGGAGACAGTGTCAAGAGGGACGTCCCTCAGAAAGCCCCTGGTCTATCACGACCCTGATGGCGGAGTCTTTTCCCCTGAAACTCACAACTCCAGGTGACCAAGGTGCCTTCATGGAAAGAGACTGTGAACGCTCCAGATATTCTAGAGAATCTGCCTGCACACTCTTACACACTCACATACAGATCACTCTCACACATAACTCACACTCAGCCACACTCAAACCCTCACAGGCACACTCACACATGCACTCACACTTTCACACACTCACATGCACACTCACACCTATGCTCACAATCACTATACTCACACAGTTACACACATGCACTCACACACATTCTCACAAACACACTCATGAACATGTTATGCAATTATACACCCACATGTTCATACACACACCCACACTTACACACACACGCACACTATGTACACAACCACATACATGCACCCATATTACATGCTCTGTCATGCACAAACTACCACAAATGTACTCATGCACACACTCCAACACATATGTGCACACACACATGCATACACATACTCTCCTACACCTGCACACGAATGCACACACACACTTGCACACACTCATGCAAACTCACAAATACACATGCTCTCACATGTGCACACCAACACCTTAACACATACAAGAACACAAACCCAAACTCCCACATTCAGATTCATGCACACTCATGCACTGACACAAATACACACTCATACACACTGGCCCACAGATTTGCATTCATACACACTTAGACTATCACACAAAAATACACTCATGTGCACACTCATGCACGTACTCCAATACACACATTCACACACACTCATTCACAAATACTGATTCATGCTCACGCACATGCTCACACACATTCATACACTCATACACGATCACACACAAACATGTGCACACTCACACAAAATCCACAAACCCACTATTACACTCATAATCATATGCACATGTGCAAACTCACATTCACACTTGCAGAAATGCACACCTGACACACTCATGAACACAAAACACACTCAAACTTTCTTACACATGCACACACATGCACACATATACTCACCCACATGTTTGCATATTTACACACACACTGATGTGAGCACATGCTACTTACACCCAAACTCACTCTCACTCATGCACACATACTTGTGCACATGCTGACATATAAACACATGCAAGTCACACTCACATTAACACACTCATGCTCACAGACACTGACACAAACATGCATTCACATGCACTCGTGCACTCATGCACACTCCCACATTCATATACTAACACAGACACACTATGCACGTACACAATCCTGCATGGACCCAAACTCTCTCATACTCAAACAAGACATGCTCAGACACAACCACTCACACACATTCACACTCATTCTCATTTTGGTCAAACAGTAAAACATACTTGTGCACACTCAAACACTTGCAAACAAGTTCACATATTGATACACACTCACACACAGAAACAAATACACTCATACACCCTCAAACTCACCCACATACTCATTCACACATGCAGCCATAATACCCACATACTCACAGGTGCACACTCACACACCCATGCATGACCACACTCACACACTTGCATGCGCACACACCCATGCATGACCACACTCACACACACACTTGCACACACACACATGCCCATATGTGCTCACATTTTCACACACATCACACTTGCTCTCTTGGTCATACGCTCCTACTTGCACTCTCACTCATGCACTCACATACACACACTTGTGCACACTCACACTCACACACACACACAGCAGTGATAACTGCTGGGACCAGAGCAGCCCATCTGCTCCCTACAACTCCTCACATTGGGTCTGGCAGGTTCTGAGCCACCCCCAGTGTGTTTCCCACATGCCACTAAGATCCACGTTCATGACAGGGGTGCTGTCCCCAATAGCAGCCTTCCTGCCTCTGTCTGATTTCACCAAGTTTCCTTTCCCACGAATTGATCATTGTGCAGGTTAGTATCATGTTGGGAGTGATCACTTGACACCCTGCCAGGAACAGCTGGCTCTGGAGTCCAGCTACGGGGGGGGGCACCCACCTCACACGGCTAGACCATCACAGGGGTGCAAACCACCCTGGCAGGAGTTTCATCTGACCCAGCGTTTTCCATTTTGCTCACCTATGATCCCAAGATGTATCCAAACCTGCAGACTCAATGTTCCGAGTCTTCTCTTATTTGTGAACCCAAGTCTCACATCTAAGCATAAACAACCTGCATTTTAATCAACTCCTCTTAATTCACGTGTGACAGGAAACACTAATATTTTGGAAACAGAGACATTTCAATGTCCAGAGTCAGAAATATCAGAACTAGTCACTGTTAAGGGTGTCTGTTGCTTTTGTCTGATAAGATCGGCCCACTGAGGGGATGCTCCAGATGTTTCTGCTGGGATGCAGGATGAGCACTCAGCTGCATATGGGTGAAAACTGAGGACCGATTCCCACGGCTGGACTCCCTATACTCCGAGAGAACAGTGGTGGGAGCTAATATCCATTGATACTTAAGTTCCAAGTCCTCTTCTGGGGGTTGGGGACACTTTCCCAGGCTTCGCTGTGATGCACACAGGCAGTGATCCTCTCACCTGTCCCACCTGTCGGGGAACTGGAGCCCGTCTAAGGTCACAACACTCCTGACTGCAGCGAGCGCTCACCCTTCCTGACCCCGCAACCTCCCAGGCTCAGTCACAAGGTTCCCGTGGGGACAGGGCTGGGGAGGGGGCTTGCTGTTCCTCCCTGCCAAGGGCCAGCACCAGTTGCAGAGAAAGCATGGAAATCACTGGGGACACTCGCAGTCCAAATTCAGTGACGCTGCTGCCATGTTTTTTAATAAGTGAAAAGGTTCCTGACCTTAAATGTTTGGTTCATTTGGTGACTGAAAGAAGGCTCAGCAAAAACCTGCCCACACAACTGTGACCCCCTAATCATTGATTTATTTTTGTTCATTCTTTTTCTCCAAATGGATTATTTAGGCACCATCATTAATCCTTGAGGTAAATTCTAGAAAAAAAAAATTCTGGTTCTTAAAGTGACAGATGACATAAAAATCCTAATTGGTATAAAAAGTGCCACTTGATAATGTGTGTGTTCAGCAGGTGCTTAACATGCAGGATGTAGTGGGAAAACAAAAGACATGGAAAGAAAGGGAGGGAGGGAAAGGAGAGGGAGAGGGGAAGGAAGGATCCGGCTCTGTGGAGGAAGCCGACCCCACCCCGTGGACTGTCCCCTGAGGTGCTCCTCACACAGACCCCAGCACCACCCAGGTCTCTGCTCCCTCCATGACTTGCACACAGGGGTGCTGTCTCTGGGTCTACCTAAGCCATGGAGCTCTGGAGTTTGTGTCTCTGCATGAAGAGTTAAAAGAGTCCCAAGAAAACCAGCAAAGTGCATAGCAGCCCCTCCCTGTGGGTTTTTTTTTTTTTTTTGGTCTTTTCCACATTAACAAATTCTTCTAAAAACCAATGACTGTTACAAATAACCAGAAATAAAAACACTTACAAAACTACGGATTTCACAAAAATGGGAACCTAATTCCCTGGAGACTTGCCCAGCTTGCTGCATGAACCAACAAACGCTTCTGTGTGTCCCTGAGCAGCGCCCTGCAGACTGGATGGTCTGGCTCAAGGCGTGGCCATCTGGAAGCGCAGAGCGTGGCTCCAGGTGGGCTGTCACACATAGAGCCACTACAGACATGCACACGCAGGTGTCTGTGCCGGCATGTGCTGCTTCTCTGGGACACGTGCTGGGGTATGAGAGCTGCCCCACGGGGCGGCTGCACCCTCAGTGTCAGGAGGAACCCAAACTCCCGTCCAGCATGGCCGGGCTCCTCTGCACTCGCGCCCACCTGGCCAGGATCTGCTGCGGTCACAACGGTCTCGCTGGCCATTCTGGTGGGTGTGGTCACGTCGTTAGGTTCCGTGTGTGCTTCTCTAGTGGCTAGTGATGCGCGCCTTCCACGTGCTTGCGTGGCCTGTCTAACCTCCTCCGTGGAAGCCTTCTCTCTTCTTGTCTTCTGTCCATTTGCTCACGGAATTAAAATGGTGTTTTTCCTACTGTTGATTTTGGAGACTTCTTCTTCTATCTTAAACATCAGTCCTTTGTTAAATATGTGGCTTGCCATACTTTCTCGCAGTATGTAACCTGTCCTTTAATTCTCTCAATGGAGTTTTCTGCAGAATAAAAGCTTTAGATTATGTGATACAATGTATTCATTTTTTCTTGTATGGTTCTTGTGATTGGTGTCAAGTTTTTGCCTTGTCCTAGGTCCCAAAGATTTTATAAATTGTATGGTATTCTGCTTTACCTTTGAGTCCATAATACATTTTATTTTTTTCTTTAAGGTGTGAGGGTTTTTTTTCCTTTGCTTTGGCTATTTCTGTTCTGTTTATATTTTGTCCATGAATGTGCAATTGAGCCAGCACCTTCTGCCAAAGGCCCTGTCTCCTACCTTGGATTGCTTCGCACTTGTCAAGAATCAGTTGGGCAGTATTTGTGTGAGTCCATTTCTGCAGCCTCTGTCCTGCTCCCCTTATGTGTACATCTGCCTATCAATACCATGCAACTAGGATTACTGTAGCCACTTAACATGGCTAGATTGATTCCTCTGATTTATTCTTCTTTTGAGATTATCTTAGCTATTCTAGATCTGTGTCTTTACACATAAATTTTAGAATAAGATTATTTATATACCTTAACATTGTGAAGATTTCAATAGGAATGGTATTGACTCTATAAATTGTCTTGGAGACGCAGACATTGTTGCTCTATTGTCTTCCAATCCATGTTGATTCCGTGCACTCAGTTTGTCGTCTCGGACCTGCTGAACTCCCTGATTAGTTTTAGGTGATTTTGTGCTCTTTTCTCAAGTTCTTACTCTCTTTTCTCACAAAATCTGATGGTGCTTTCTTTCAGCTAAGTTCATAAATGTAATTTTTATAGATTAATAGGAAAAAGATGCACAACTTTACCCTACATTCTTTCTTGCTGTATCTTACAGGAAAAAAAAATAGAGCTGAATGCATGTTAAAATTGGGGGAAATGTCTACTTAGGCCTCCAACAGGAAAATGTTTTCATCACAAGTTACATTTGCTTGAACTTGGCCAGGAGCTACGGTCGTCGAGCATGTGCTATTGATGATCAGCTATTCAGTTCACCCACTCTCCTGACAACAAAGGACATGCTGGTGACATCCTAAGCAGGCCAGTTACGTGGCCAAAATATTGTTCGTGCGCATGTGGGCTGTGTGTGTGTCTGTGTGTGTGTGTCTCTGTGTGCGCCTGTGTGTCTTCTGCTTTGTGGTGAAGTTAAACAGGTCCTGGAATAAGTGTCTTCTGCTGCCTGGGAACATATGGGTAGAGTTGATAAGTCACAGTAAGCCATCAGTAAATCACAGGAGAGCCTCCCCTGGTTAACCGAGGAGTCCACACTGGGAAGGTCTTTCAGGATGCACTGTGTAGAAGAGCAAATTAAAACGCTACTGCTCAGCCTGTGGCACCCTCCGAGGACTTGGAATTCAGGATAGCAATGATCTGATGTGAATATCAAGTACAAACAATGATCCTTTGCAAAAAGCACCATCATTGAATTTCAAGACCTGTGTCCTCCCTCTGCCCACGCTTACTGTCTCAAGGTGGCACTGGGCACATTAGAACAGCACTCATCCGCACGCTCAGCGGGTGCTGTTGTTCAGTCTGCATGCCGACCCACGGTCCACAGGGACTGCAGGCTCAAACGGAAATAAAAGATCACACCACTCAGTCAAACACAAACTTGCACAGCCTGTTTTTGCTCTTTGCTCTGCTCTCTGTCTGCCCTGTGAGCCCAAAAGCACAATGTCTCCTCCACCGAGCAAAGCTGCCTTTTGCTGGATGTTTCACGTGCGAGCAGAAACGAGGTAAGGTCAAGCAGGACGTGGTCACCAGGAGGCCAGCAGCGAGTGCTAAGCCCACGGCAGGGCGCGGCCTTGCTCCCGCACCCCACCCTGCTGCTCAAAAGGAAGTTCTTTTCTTTATTGTTTTCCAACTATCCGGAACATATTGACTGATTCTGAATCCCTCCCAGTGGAATATCAATGACTTTTAATTAACCACAGGTTTAGGTACATAAATCTCCATTAACGAAAATATTGGTCTATTACCAGGTTCGGTTTTGTTTGGAAAGAGAAAGCCCTATCAGTGGTCCTCAGGGGGAAAAAAAAGGATGCACTGAATAAACTACACATTCAGAAGGAGGTGGGGCTGTGACGTCCCAGAAGAGTTTCTGCACATCTCCCACCAGGCAGACTATTTCTTCAGAACATCTGGTGAGGCCAGTTCTCAACTCTCCAATCGGCAAATGGTGAGACTGTTATGGTCAGTTGTGTGTTTCCTGAAAGCGAGCAATTGGGCGACCTCTGGTGGACAGGGGACGTGTGGCCACACTCTCTGGCCCTGGACAAGGTGGGGGTGCTCTGTGTCCAGCAATGGTCCCTCTGCTAGAAGAAGGGCCCTGCTTCCTCCTTATGGAGTCTCTCATGAAGAGCTGCCAATACTTGGAGGACTGGTCAGTGGAGAGGAGAAAAAGCAGCTGAGCTCAGAATCTGTGCACTGACTGGCCTTGATGATGGCGGGTTCCTTTAGCAAGTCTAGGCCTGGGATGGGGGAGCTATGCCCATCAATCCCTCCACCCGACAGGGAGGGCTGAGGTTCTCCAGGTCACACCAGGTCACCTCCCAGGCTCTGCAGTGAGGAGGTGAGGATCCTGTGTACCAGCAGGCTGTGGCTGGCAGGGTGCTGCAGGTGCGGGTCTGAAGGCCTCCTCAGAGGCCAGAGCTGTCAGAGTGTTGTAGGGCACGTCCAAGACATCGAGGAAGGACTGGACCCCACCGCCTGGGTGGGGACTTTGGCAGTGAGTAGAAATCACAGGGCATTGGATTCAGAGTGGCCACCACTTCCAAATGGGCACCTCCTTGGCTGTACTGCTGAAGAGTTTCACTGGACACCCAGAGCAGGTGCTGTGTGAGAGTAGCTGCTGATGGGCACCCACAGATACAGCCAGCTACTTTTGTTTGCACTGGGGATTTGGGGATTGAACCCAGCGGTGCTTTGCCACTGAGCTATGTCCAAGTCCTTTTTTTATTTTTTTCTATTTTTTTTCTTTTGAGACAGGTTCTCCCTAAGTTGCTGAGATTGGCCTCCAAGTTGTGATCCCCCTGCCTCTGGCTCCCGAGTCACTGTGGTCATAGGTGTGCTCTACCGCACCTGGCTCAAACAACCTGTTTCAACGGGTGGGTCCAAAGAATTTCATTTTCCCTTCAAAACATTCTGTTATCTACCCTATTTCTCTCTCCTTTCTTTCAATTTCATCGACTTGAATACCCACAATCAATGTGCAAGCTTCTTTCTTCTGCTGCGCCGGGTGGAAATTACCTGAAGGGGCTGGTCTTCATTCTCTGTGACCTGGGGGGTCACCTCCCTCCATGTCCCCCTGCAGCAGGCCTAGCTTCCTGACCTCACAGAAGCACCCACATCCTTCTGATCTTCTCACCTCCATCCACCCACACCCACCCACAGCTCCAGGAGCTCAGCCTGGCCATGTATTTTGCCTTTAGATCAGAATCACTTCTACATTAAATAAAATCTGCAGGGAAGACCAAGCAGACTGCCAAAATGTCACTGTATGTTTACAATGAAAAATTACCTGGAAGTCACAAATTCTGAAAACTTATTATCAGGAAATGTAGGAATGATGTGCCTCGGGTTAATGAGATATTCTAATTTTGAGATTTTAATATGTGAAAACCATGCAAGTTGAAGAAGAATGTGCTGAAGCCACCAGTCACTCAGAAAGGTTCTGGATTACAGCAAAATACTTCAGACCTGTTTTACAAAAAATGGATTTGGAATCCTCAAGACCAGTAGGCTGGAACATGTATGTCAACTCAGAAGAACTAATTAATATTGCTTAAGACTCTTCCTCATATCCTCCTGAAATGAATCAATATTCTGACATACTTAGAAAATAGAATAATTTTCTGGCCAGAGACTGAGTTACCCAATGACCATTACTACCACTATGACTCAACACAACTCTTTTTTAAAATTTGTTCTAATTAGTTACACATGACAGTAGAATGCATTTCAATTCATTGTACATGAATGGAGCACAACTATTCTCTGGTCGTACATGATGTAGAGTCACACCATTCGTGCAATCATACATGTACCTAGGGTAATGATGTCCATCTCATTCCACCATCTCTCCCACCCCCATGCCCAACCCCTCCCCTCACTCCCCTCTGCCCAATCCAAATTTCCTCCATTCTTCCCTTACCGCCCCCAATTATGGATCAGCATCCACATATCAGAGAAAACATTTGGGCTTTGGTTTGGGGGAATTGGCTTATTTTGTTCAGCATGATATTCTCCAACTCCATCTGTTTACCTGCAAATGCCATGATTTTATTCTCCTTTAAGACTGAGTAATATTCCATTGTGTATAATACCACGGTTTCTTTATCCATTCATGTATTAAAGGGCATCTAGGTTGTTCTATAGTTTAGCTATTATGAATCGAGCTGCTGTAAGCATTAATGTGGCCGCGTCACTGTAGTGTGCTGAGTTTAAGTAGTTTGTGTCTGAATCGAGGAGTGGGAGAGCTGGGTCAAATGGTGGGTCCATTCCATGTCTTCTGAGGAATCTCCACACTGCTTTCCAGAGTCAACACAACTCTTGTTTAGAAAACAACTGTAGTTTCCTAAACCAATTCCAATTATTAAAGATTTTAATAACATAAAATTGTAAAGAAAATATTCTTAAGCTCAGATGTACCTTCTATGTCAAATTTATTTTCAGTTTTCAAATGTGTAAGACAATATTTACGTCCTTGCAAATCCACTAAATGGGTCCATGGTCCTGTGAACTCTTTAGACACTGTAACAACCTCCAATGGCGTCTTTTACTCCAACCTGTGCTTCTTGTAACTTCAGTATTTACAGTTAGGACATCAAAGACTTCAGAGTCAGCAAGGAATCTCAGCTGTCATGGAAACAGCAGCTTCTACAATCACCAAGTTTTGAATAAGTAGCTGTTCAGTTTGGATGTCTCGGGGAATCTGAAACTTAAGGGAGGAACTAAGTCACATGAAGGAGGGGAAGGCCGAGGGCCCCGCCTTCCATATCCAGTACCATTGTGAGGGCCCAATTCACCTTCCTGCCTCCTGCACATGAGCAGGTGATGTCCCAGGAGGTGTGTTTAGGACGCTTTTCACCTGCGTGAGGCTCCTGTCCCCTGCACCACTCAGAACAGGAGTCTAGATGCAGTGACTGGGAGAGAGGACTCTGGAGGACAGCAGGCAGCGGCCCCCACTGGCTGTGTGCTGATGGTTCTGCTCAGAGCCTTGCTCAGCTGATTCACGAATAGCGACCAGCCTTGACATCCATCTCACTCCCACCACCTCCACCTTCAGAGGGGAACCTCCATCCGCTGGAACTGCCATCACCACTCGGTGGAATCAGGCACATATTTCAGCCAAAGAGGACACCAGATCCACTTTAGAATGTCACAGAACATGGACCTTTAAAATGTCCATATAAACAGCTGCAGTGCACCTGTGAGGACCCAGGTCAGGGTTCCATGTGGTGAGCCGTGTGCAATGGCTGTGTCACCCACATTTCGGCTTGCAGCACACACACACACACACACACACACACACACACACACGCTTCATCTGGACACAAGCTGACTCACGGCACTGGAAAGACAGCCCTTTGTCAGCCATCGCTTCGTTTCCTCTCCATCCTGCATGGCTTCTGTTTGACCAGGGGCATCCACAAATACGCCTTCTCCAGGCTGCTCCTTGGGGACAGCATATTTGTTTCATTGGCTGGACATACTTAACATGATAGGAAAGAAGTCCTTTCACCTTGTCCTTAATTGATTAACTCTACTTAGAAATGTTTTTGATTTAATGCCAATCATGCTTCCCTAGCAGGTGACAAGCCTGAATAAAGTAGGTTCCCACCCTCCTGCTACTCACTACTAGGGAGATTTTAAACAAAAGTCAGAATGATGGAAATTGCTAGCAAAGAGGCAAGAAGTTTACACTGCTTGTGTGAATCAGAGAAGATTTACTAAGAGAGGCTGGAGTGGAGGAATGCTTGTGAGAAACGCTAGCTCGTGTTTCTGCGGTTACACTCTAAATGTTCAGGGGGATTGCTTCAATCGGGACATACGCACAACTGAGCTTCTGGAGGTGCCAAGAAGTGTGCTTAGTGGGGTTCGAAAACGAATGAGGCAGAGGACTCGTCCAGAGAGCGAGATCAAACACATCAGCCAGAGAGACACAGTGAGACACAAAGACAAGATACACTCCGCAGGACATCCGCATAGAACGCGTACTGTCGGTACTAAAGTGAACAGGAGGACACAGAACAGCAATGGCTACTCAATTAAGTCCAAGAAGGCAAATCAGGATTTAAAATGTGTTTTGGTTGATTTAAATTCTGAAGTGCTGGGGCGCATGCGATAGCGATCATCGTAAATGATCAGGGCTCTGCGATGCGCTGACTTCCATCGGCACTGCTTTTAGGGCTTTGTGGTCCTGGGGCTGCTTCACACATTCAGAGTAGCCCCTTGTCTGAGGAAGGTGAACTTAGGAGTCATGCAGATGCTTAGAGCCAAGGTGCTTATAACAATCAGTGCATTATGTGAGGCAGAGAAAAAAACAGCCAAATAATAGAATTGCTACCTGAAACAATGAAGGCGGGATTATAAACAAACCTGAGGTCACAGAAGAGAGGAGGGCACTCTGCCGCCCACCTGCCGGATGCTTGATGGGAGGGGACTAGACACTGCAAGCCCACAGCATGGTCTCTTATGCCAGGTAATTGACAGACTGCTTCCTGTGCCCATGCACAACCACACGGACTGGTAAGTATCTAAGCAACTCAGTCGAGGAAACCAAATGGAATCAGTCTGCTTTGAGTGGAGGAGGGAAATGTGTTTACTGACACCAAAGCAACATGGCCTGACCTGGGGATTGAAGGGATGTGAACTGCAGAGGGAGGGCTTTCACATGAATCCCAAAGAGAAAGGGCTGTCTGTCAGTTAAACCAGCACTTAGGGCTCACTCCCCAAGGAGGCCGGAGAGCCTGCGACAAGCACGTTGGTGTGCCGTGTGATGGCGGGTCCTCCTCCGATCCAGAATGCCTTCTCCAAAGCAGGCATGGGAGCAGGTGCCCAAGGAGAGGTCTGGCTGTGATGCTGACCAGCCGTCCCCAGGTCCTACCTCCTGCCATTGATTGTGACCTTTCCTGTTGGGCTTCTTTCCACTGGACACAGATTCGCCCTCCTCAGATCCCACCCAGACTGGAGGAAGCAGGTGCACCCTGCCAGAGCCTCGCCCTGGAGCCTCCTGCAGCCCACAGCCCACAGCCCACCTTGGGCACCCCGCAGGCTTCCTGGCACAGAACGAGACAGGGAGGGGTCCAAGTTGAGCAGAACATACTAAAACAATCCTTCTTATGGAAAAAAGGATGCAGTCTAGTGTGTGACATGGGTGAAGACACCTGGACTTTATGCTGCCCAGGGGGACTCCCTGCAGAACTGCTCCGTGAGATCACCACCCTGTCACCTTGCCTCCTCCCCAATGACAAGCACGCTCTGCTGTTCCTGGTTTTGGGGGCTTCTTTTTCTTTTAAATGCACTTTTCAAAATTATCAGCAAGGAGGAACTTTGTGGCGAGTGTTTACAGGTCCAACACGTGGATTCTTCTACTGAGTGGATGCATTTGATGGAAGAGACAATTACGAGGAATAACCACCCCATCATCACCACGTGGTGCTCCCTGCACTGTGAAATATTTAAACAGACGAGACCCTGCAGCGTGCCCAGGGCAAGCTGTTCCGCACTGCTCTGCACCGGGCGCCACACAGGTGCCACGCAGACCTGGGCGCACCGTGGTCGTGGCAGCAGCAGAATGAAGCCCAGGCAGGCAAGGCCGCCCAGCGCCTCCTGTCGATGCTGATGTCTTGTGTGCTTTATTTCAGATGAAAGTGTTTGCTTAGTCTACCTAAACCTAAAGCTCCTGATTAGCCATTTCTAATAATATTCCCCAAATAAGCCGAGAAGTGTCTAGTGTTCAAATTTGTCAAAATATGAAGCTGTAATGAAATTGAGTGAGATCCATTCCTGGGCAGATTCAAGGATGCTTTCATGTCACGTTTTACTGCTTCAGTTACTTCTGATCTCTGTCTGTCTGTCTGTCTGTCTGTCTCTCTCTCTCTCTCTCTCTCT
>JAJEJO010037869.1:0-18552 GCA_020662805.1 Glaucomys volans
TGTTATCACCCTTTACCACGCTTCCGACAAAGGTTCATGGCCATGTCATACCTGATGTCTAAATGCCCTGAAGGGGCACATGACTACATTTAGTGATATTTCTAGAAATCAAGGGAGGGAGGGAGGAAGTGAGGAAAGAGTTGAAGCACAAGAAGAAGATGGGAGGAAAGAAGAAAAACAGAAAATTATATCTATTTCTGAAAAACTTGAATTTTTCCCAATTCATCCTTAAGTTAGTATTCCTTGTATTCTCCTGGCTTTCCATCCTCCACCAATATTAACATACTCTAAAGCAATTCTATGGTTAGCAATCCTAACAAGGCCCTGTGACTCAGCTTCAGAATTCCATATGCAAAGTAGCTGATAAAAATAGTAAAGAAAATAGCAACTATCATTTATAGAAAGACTTTTCTACATGCCAGACACCATTCTAGGCATATTACTTATGTCATCTTCATTCCTAACAATAGTCTGGAAAAGTAGATATTATTTCTATTTAGCATACAGCAGAGAATCATTGTTAGTCAGTTGTTAGGAAAAGGATCCAGGGTTCAAATGCAGATTCCTTTCCTATCAGGCCTTATTCTCTTAGTGTGAATGGAGTTGAACCCTGACACTGTATTTCTCCTCACACTTCTGTTTTCACTTGAAATACATTCGTTCTTCATTTTATCCAGAACATTCAGTCATGTTTGTTGCCCTCTTGTTAATACTCTCCACATTTCCATCTCTCTCTTTTAATAATGGGCCCCTGGTTGAACACAGCACTCTATTTACCCTATATAAATAAAGAGCAGATAGCCTTATGTTTCCTGCATGCACTGTTCTTTCAGCATTCCTGCATGTACACCATTGGCACAGTCTTAATTAACATCTATTTGAAATGGTAAAGCCAAGTCCAAGAGGAAGATATTGAGTTATTGTTAATCACTCACAACTGGGCCTTCATCTAATTAGAACAAACACTAAAGTATATCATCTCCTTCCCTCAGTTTTTTGCTGGATTAGTCAATGGGATGTACATTTTTAAAAGTAAAATGATTTCTGACTCTTCTTGATGTTCTAAAAATATCAATGTCAGGAAAGGTTATTAAATAAGACTGACAGGATTTATTTTTCTAGAAGTTTTATAACTTCTAGATAATACCCATTTGTTCACATTATTTGAAGTACATTGGTGGAAAAATTATATTTTTTTCAGTTTCTAGGTTTTAATTTCTTTTTTTTTTTTTAGCCAAAGATAGTACATATTTACAAATGTTATCAGGACAGTTATAAATATGTGATTTTTTTAAAAACCCTTTCCAAGAAAATAATTTGCATGATACAAACAACATATAGTCTAGACACCATTGGAAAAGTAGTAGTCCCACATAGATAAAATGTAGCATAATTTTTAAAAAATATAACCATGCAAGGAAACACATGCCTTTATATATTTTGAGAGCTGTATACTTTTGAGAATTAGTTATAAAATTATAAATTAACTCTTTCTATAGTAAAATGTATTTATGCATACATACAAAACCATTATGGGAAAAATTATTATTCGTTTCAAAGAATTCTTAGTTTCAAGTAAGTAAAATAACTGATAAATTAGGTGACTGAAAATCCCATTGCAAAGTATTAGGTCATAATAGAAGGTTATCTGTAGGTTGCTGGTAAGCTAAGCCGGGAATATAAGGCATATGGTAAGTCTTTGGCAATGGATGTGAAGTGTTCTGCTTCATTCACAGTATTCGAACTCTACTCTGTTAAACATCTCAGTAAATGCTATGCAGTTGGTTGTTAATGACAGTAATTAAATTCTCAGATTAGAGAGGCTGTCAAGCAATGAGACATCATATAATAGTACAAAAAACCTAGAAAAATGGTCTAAATTAATCAAATGAGATTTAATCTTGAACTGTAAAGGCCAATATTTGATTAAAAAATAGATCCAATAAAAGTTGAGGTAAAATTAAAAACTGGTTTCAATAAAGGCTTATTTCAATAGTTAATATAAAATTGATCTGATATTCTATAATGGACTTTGAGAAAATGCAAGCTGTTGTTACGATGGCAATGAGTTTGAAATTCTCACAGTGATCATTACCCCCAAACAAACAAACAAACAAACAGACAGACAAAAATTCCATGCTCTAGCTGAGCACATTGGGAAAGTTAAAATGGTAAGAACAGAGTCATGCCTCAAAAAATCTTATTTGGTCAGGATAGAAGGAACATCCAATAGAAGGAACAAGGACCCTGAGACAAATCCTGTGGAGAAGAGGCTTGAAACGAAAAAGTATACAGCTGAACGGGAAAAGACTATATTTGTGGGCTGGGGATATAGCTCAGTTGGTAGAGTGCTTGCCTGTCAAGCATAAGGCCCTGGGTTCAATCCACTGTACCGCAAAAAAAAAAAAAAAAGACTGTGTTTGTTATGATAATTTTCTGCAAGGGTTTCAAAGGATCTGAACATTTCTAAAGAAATAGTAAAAATTAAAAGTTGGAAAACAGAATGAAGAGATTAAAGATAAAGCTTAGATAGAAGGATATAATTTTATTGTGATCCAAGAGGCTACTTCTTCATCTGTAGAATTGGGCATACTATTTGCAAATATTCCAGAGGATCTGATTTTAACTAGGGCATTTAAACTCTTCTCTTAATGGAAAATCCCCTTGTTTCTGCAAAGATTTAAGTATATTTGGGGAGAAAATATATTCACAAAGGGTTCTTCAAAGTGCTTCTTTTGCAATAGTCTCAGAGCCCTTGTGTTGTTATTCTTTGAAGGAGTTGCTGAAACTCCAGTTACATAATTATAGCCTTACAAAATAAGTCCTCTGTTTTGAGGTTTTCAGTGGTGATTTCTTCTTACTAGTATTAAAATAATGGCAACAGAACATAGCTGCAGGTGACGATGTAAAAAGATACTAAACAAGAATGTAATAAGGCTTTTCTGTTTTTAGCCTATGTGATTATATGCATTATCTCCAGAGCAGATTTCTCTTTTTCTGTAAATACAATTCCTGGAAGCGCTTGCTTTATAGCAAGACTATGGAAGTGTGCTCAGTTTGAGCTCCTCTATCACACCTGATTTACGTGAATCAGGAAACGTTTACTTCAACAACATCTGTAGGATTATGCACAGTGGGCAAAATATAGTTCAGCTGCAGAAAATATGTTTAGGGTTTTGCTCTGTAAATACTCAAAAATGTTCAGAATCACCATGTCATTAGGTATGTATTCAAAATCAGTACTTTTGTATATTCCATAGTAATATTTTTATTTCATATTCAGAATTTTAGAAAATAACAAAATGATTTTTAAGTAGATCCGCTCTAATCTTAAAATCCATTCAAGGGACTGAGTCCCTATTCAATTTCATTAATAACTATCTGTAGTATTTTATATATGAAAACAAAAGCCTTAACTATTGCATCTCTATTGTTATATTGAAAAATAAATGATTTGGTATCCTCAGCTTAATTTTTTAAGGATTTTTTATTTCTATCTTTTATATTTAGTTATACATGACAGTATTTTTTCACTTTTTTTATACACAAATGGGATACAACTTTTCATTTCTATGGTTGTACACAATGTAGATTCACATTATTCATGTAATCTCACATTCACATAGGGTAATACTGTCTCAGTCTACTCTTTCCTTATCCCATCCCCTCCCATCCCATTTTCCTCTAAACCATCCAAAGTTCCTCCATTCTTCTCTCATCCCTCCCCCCTTATGTATCATCATCCACTTATCAGAGAAAACATTCTTTGGTTTTTTGGGGTTGGCTTATTTCACTTAGTATGATATTCTCCAACTCCACCCATTTACCAGCAAATGCCACAATTGTGTTCTTCTTTATGGCTGAATAATATTCCATTGTGTATATATACCACAGTTTCTTTATCCATTCATCAATTGAAGGGCAACTAGGTTGGTTCCACAATCTAGTTATTGTGAATTGAGCAGCTATGAACATTGATGTTGCTGCATCATTGTACTTTGCTGATTTTAAGTCTTTGGGGTGTAAACCAAGGAGTGGGATAGCTGGGTCAAATGGTGGGTCCATTCCAAGTTTTCTGAGGAATCTCTATACTGCTTTCCAGAGTGGCTGCACCAATTTGCAACTCCACCAGCAATGTAGGAGTGTGCCTTTTTCCCCACATCCACGCCAACACTTATTATTACTTGTGTTCTTGATAATTGCCATTCTAATTGGAGTTAGATGAAATCTTAGGGTGGTTTTAATTTGCATTTCTCTAATTACTAGAGATGATGAGCACTTTTTCATATATTTGTTGATCACTTGTATATCTTCGTGTAATTTTTACTGTAAAATATGGATCTCATTCTACTATTTAAAGGTTATAACATTCATAGTAATTATAAGCTAAAAAGTTCCAGTGGATGAATAGAATAACCAATCAGAACATTTAGAACCCTATAGATAGATTAGTGCTGCAACAAAAGCTGTGTGATGGTTAACTTTATGTGTCAACTTGTCTGGGACATGATACCAGATATTTGGTGAAATAGTAGTCTGAATGTCTTGTTTGGGATGAGGTAGAATTTAATTGGTGAACTTTGACTAAAGCAGATCGCCCTTTATAATATGGGTGGGCCCCATCTAATCAGTTAAAAGATTGGAAAGAACAAAAGATTGACCTTGAACAGGGGAAACTCAGCAGTCTTTGGACAAGAACTACATCATGAGCTCTTTCCTGAGCTTCCAGCCTGCTAGCTTACTCTGCAGATTAGGACTTGGCAGTCTCCATAATCACATGAACCTATTCCTTAAAAGAAACCTTTCTGTATATATGAATGTCCTATTGATTCTGTTTCTTGGCAAGACCCTCACTAACAAAATCTGCATAATCATCAGACACCCACCCAATACAAGGAACAAAGGTTCATGTAAGGGATGCTTACAGAAGAAAATCATATTAAATATGAATCTCTTTCATTTCTATAGAATAATGTAAACCTCAAATACCAACTGAAATATAAATCTATTCTACTTTAAGAAGTAATGGGTCCCCTATGGGTAGGGAGGCATGGTTAGTGACTATAATTCCAGTATTCAAGAAATAGCTTTTCAAAGATTATTCCAACAGATTTGGTTTGCTAGTTTATTGTACACCATGGTATCAAATCCCAAATTTGAAAGACTGAAACAGAGAAGCACTTATCCCATTTCTGCCAACAATGACCCCCTTATTTACTGTGTGTTCCAGTCATGTGTGTCCATCTCTGCCCTGGAGACCACACACTGTCCTCATAGTACAATGTGTGGTCACGAAACGTCATTCTGTGGTTACGCTCAAAAAGGTTAGGTAACTCTCAATGAACTAAAAACAATAAAACAAAAATACCTACCTCATAGGGTCAATATGAGAATAACATATATAATGCTCTTAACATAGCATTATTGTAGGAGTACAATCCTTGTTTCCAGTCCCCTTGAAAAACAAATTTCCATCCCACAGATCACCTGGTTCAGCAAGTTTTATCTGGGCCGTTAGTCAGTAACTGTTGATGACAGATCTCAATTATTCTGTTTATGGTGTATGAATTTTTATGATCCTCACAAAATCACTTTGAAGTAGGTACTATTATCCCCATTTTTGGATGAGGAACCTGAGGCTCTAACAGCAACAGCTCTGAAGATCACACATCACTTCTCAACAGCGAACAAAGAATTTAATTCAGATCTAAATCAAAACCGTGCATTTTGCTTTGGAGCTCATTGTCATTGTCACTGTCTGTTAGATGATGGGTAATAGGCATTTGCTACTTTGGAAATCATAAGGGAAGTTGCCATTGATCACAACATTCTGTCCTTTTGTTCCGTTTTCATGCTGCCTGATGATCTGGCACTGACTCACTCTGGGAGTTAGAAGTCTAGCTGTTCTGATTTGTTAGGCAGTGGGAAAAAGTAAAAGGGAAGGTTAGGAAAGGATGGTCCCTGGTGATTCTTTTGAAGAGAAAAATATACCGCCTATCTGTGGAGCTTGATTTTTAGATTCATCATGCTTGGACAAGATGCAGACTATCATGGGTGGCACTTATCTCTCCAGGCTTGGGTCCAAGAAGCTAAAGACAAACTGTGTATGTTCTAAAGATTCTTCCAGCCCCTTGAGTTTGATAACCAACCAAATAAGGAAATATTAAGAAATTTCTCTGAAATTTTACAAACATTTTATTATTACTAATAAAACTATACTAATATATACTGAAAATATGTTTTCATCTGCAATGTTAAATGTGTCTTTCAAATTCTCGTGGAAAACCTTCCTGCATGCAGCTTAGTTACAGTATTATTAGAAATTCCATGTAAGGGAAAACCTGAAATTATTAATCTAACTTTAAAAATTGCTTCTAATGTAGAGTGATTTCTTCCATTGCCAAACAGGTTTCAAATTCTAGAGAATAAAACATTTTATTTCTAAGTTGTGCCTAACAATGGTATCATCAAGTTACCATTATTATCGTATATCTTAACTCAAGAAATAATGTTACGGAGTCTACATATTGATCTTTTGCAACCAATAGAACTATTATTCTCAAATAAAGAATTTTGTTACCAAGTTAAATATGAAATGACCCCGCTATTTGTGTGAGACGGAGGATTATTCCCGGATCCAGGATAATAATGCTATTTTAAAAACTGAACCTCTTTGGGTAATATTTCTGTCTTTTATATTTTGTAAAATTATTTCACATTTTTAAGGGAAAATAATCATGGCATTGCCTCAAGTGTCACATCAGGTACATCCGAATGGCAAATGAATGTCATTAGAGTGCCCATTAGGGAACTCACTTTGATTAAAGAGGACATCCATGCCCAAGGACAGCTGCTGTCATAGGTTTCTGGGCTGAAGCAATGTCCTCTTTGTGGCATGGGGACAGGGAAGGGCTTGAACTATTGCACAAGAACACAGGCTCTCTCATCTTTAGAGAGAAACAGATTTAGATATGGAAATACAACACTGAAGATAAAAGCAAACTTTTTTTTAAAAGAACTTGTGATTTGCTTGGGTGAATTTAAAACATATCCATTTCCCATTAGGCAACAAAAGAGCAGAAGTGGAGGGTATTGACCCTTGTGCACTAAATGCAATCAGACAAGGTGTTTTCAGTCATTTCATACTGACTGAGAAAATCTACCAGGCAAGGGGTGGTCACAGACCATTTTTGTAGTATAAGAAGGGCGTTATCTTAGAACAAAATAGATTCTGAAACTTAAGTTACATCATGCTATTGCAAGAGACAGTCGATAACCATCAAGGGTATAAAACACTTGTAATCCTTGTAAAGACCAAGGAGTGGAAAAGGTAGTCTCATTAGTGAGACCTGAAGCCAATCCAAAGCAAGACTTTTGAACAGAAATGCTAGTTCGGTGTTTGAAAAATTTCAAATTGGACTATTTTCACACTTCATTGTTTTTCTAAGTGAAAAGACAATCCAGGCACTAGATACATTATCTATTAGGAATAGAACCAGTCCATTAATTCAATATTCTCGTGAAAGCCTAACGTGTCTAATTGGCAGGAAATGAAAAGTTTAAAATTGGTGATGTGATACCATGCTGGGGACACATACATCTCTCCCTACATTTCTTTTAGTTTCTCCAGAAAGTCAGTCTATCCTTTTAATTGAACTGGGGAGGGAGGGAAAGAGAGGATGTCAGACTACGTTCATTGATGAGTGTCACATCCAATTGCCACTGTTACCAGAGGGAATGAAACTAGGTTAAGGGGACAGGTTCTGTATTTTTTAAAAATTACCTGCCATGTATTTTTTTCCCAAATGTCAGATGGCAGCCTCTATTAGAAGTATACCATTAATCAAACTAATGAGAACTATGGATGTAACCATCTCTTAACAAAGACATAATGCTGCAGTGGGGAAGGGAATAGAACGGAAGAATTTTATGAAGTAGGCCTTTCCTCATGACCACTTGGGTTTGAATTACACCGCGATGGGAAAATCAGGGCCTCCTGATCCTTACAGATTAATGTTTCCTCAAGGAGAGGCTCATATTACTGAATCAAAAGCAATTTTACTTATGGGTGAAGGGAAAAAAAATCACATTTGCTTTGCCACAATTAGGCATTTCTAAACCAACCTTAATGATGTAAACCTCATTGGTTATCTTTCACATATTGAAGAAGCTGCTTAAGCCAGGAATTGTAGCATACCATAATCCTGCAACTAGTGCTTTCAGGGAGACTGGAACTTGAACTTTTGCATGTATTAAAACCACTCCAACTTGTTTGCCTTGCATAAAATCTCGACTAGCAAGAATGGTGTGTAAAAGACTCTGTGCTTTAGATTTGAAAAGAAATAAGTAGCTCCTCACTAGCTATTTCCAATAGCACCTGATGAACTTAATAATCAAAAGTTGCAAAGAGTTTGGAGATGATAGGAATGAGGGAAGTCAGATCACTAACACATAATAACTGGCCTTGACCCAAACCATGATAAAGACTATTCTGCCCAACTGGATATATTGATAGGCATCCCTGAATAGGCCTGCCAAGGCGGACAGCCACAATATGTCCAAGAAACTGACATTTGTAAGAGTTCACATATGCATATAGAAATGACTTTTGACATATCTATTAAAAAGTTTTCTTAATATGAGTTGATCTGAATTCAAGACAGAAAGATTCAATGTTAAAAATAATATATAATAGTTCATTTTTTCAAACCAATCAGTGGTCACTACATTTTTGTGAAAATTGCTTTCAATAATCAATGCCTTACATCATTTTAATTACAGAGCATTCAGTCTATAGAAACAATTCTTGTGTTAATTTTGACATAACAATCAAAGGGGATAGTTTAATATTTATTAACTTTGATAATTAACTATAAAATTTTACGTATCTGCACGGAATATATTTCATATTCAAAGTCACAAAGTTGTACTGTGATATACAAAGTCATATGGTACTTAAATAAGCAGGCACAAGTAATAAATAACTTAGTAAATAAGTTACTATCATATTTACAAAAGCAGAAAAAGGGAAAAATAGAGAAAAAGCATAAGAAAAGAAATGAAGGCTAAATAAATGGAGTTCTCTAACTCAGGGGAAATAAGGCCCTCCAGTTCTTCAAGAGGTACCACCAAAACGAAGTAGCAAGACAAAACGACTAATAAGTAATAATATGTATCATGCTCTTATTATTTAGCATGCCTTTTCTAAATATTTAATATTCAACTTGATTTTCACAACAGTCCTAGGATTAGGTACTCTTCTATCTCCATTGGTACACAAATGGAACAACTGAGGCAGAGAGAGATCAAACTGACCCACTCACACAGCAAAAAGGTCTAGAGCCAGATTTGCCTCTTGATGTTTGAGCCTGGCCCTATGTTCCTGTTCTCTGGCAGAGCTGGGATCCAGGAATGGTATTTCTTCTCTAGGCTGTCTTTAGACGAAGGAAAGTTGCCCTCCTAGCTCATCAAAATTCTTCTCATAGAAAACAGTTTAAGTCAGATTGCTTTTCTAATACCAAGTACCAGAGAGTGCTATTAGCCACATCTATCTTACAACAAGAGGTCTTAACTACTCACATGATTATCTCCTTTGTTCTTTAGAGCTACAAATACAAACACACAAACACACAGACTCACACATTCATAGGCAAGGGAAGGCTAAGAAAGTTAAAAGATTGCTGACGTGCTTTCAAGGATGTTTCTGGGGAGGGTGGTTCTTGAGTACACAATGAAGTAGTCACTGGCCATTCTCACCTTCTTTCCTGTGGTGCTCATCTCCAGGAGGCACTGCATCCCACACCTCTGAAGAACCCAGCAATTCCACACACAGGCTAATTAGCTCTCCACTCTTTTCTTTACTACCAGGCATTTTGTCTGTTTCATCTGCTATAACAAATACTTAGACTGAGTAACTTATAAACAACAGAAACTTATTTCTAACATTTCTAGAGCCTGGGAAGTCCATGATCAAGATACTGGCAGATTCTGCATTTGGTGAGGGCCCGATCTCATATATGGTGCCTTCTCTCTGTGCCTTCACAGGTTGGGAGGGCAAACAAGATCTACTGGACCTCCTAAAAGGGCAACAGTTTCATCCATGGGGGCAATGCTTTCTTCTTACATAGTACCTTACTCTCAGAAAATGAACTCTTCCTTCTCCTATGCATAGTTCTACTCATCTTCTCAGTGGTCACCAAGCAGGGTGGATTTGGCCAAAGCCTGCTTTAGGTACCACACAAGCCGCCCAAGTCAAGAACCTTATACTGCCATGAGAAGTAATACTGCAACCTTATGACATCTGTTTGGATTGTTATTGAAAATTTCTTTTTTATTCATTTTTTTCTTTTTGTTTTTTTAAATTTATTTATTATGATTCATTGTACACAAAGGGAGTACAGCTGTTGTTTCTCTGGTTGTATACGAAGTACAGTCACACCATCCATGCAATCATACATGTACACAGGGCAATGATATCCATCTCATTCTGTTATTATTCTTATCCCCACAACTCAACCCCACCCCTACCTTCCCTCTATGCAATCCATCCTTCCTCCATTCTTGCCTCTCTTCCACCCTGCGTTATGCATCATCATCCACTTATCAGAGAGATCATTTCGTCTCTGGGTTTTTGGGATTGGCCAATCTCACTTAGCATGACAGTCTCCAACATCATCCATTTACCTGCAAATGCCAAGATTTTACTCTTCTTTATGGCTGTGTAATATTCCATTGTGTATATATGCCACAGTAGATCAACAACAAGTGTTGCCAAGGATGTGGGGAAAAGGGTACACTCATACATTGCTGGTGGGGTTGCAAATTAGTGCAGCCACTCTGGAAAGCAGTGTGGAGATTCCTTAGAAAACTTGGAATGGATCCACCATTGGACCCAGCTATCCCATTCCTTGGCCTATACCCAAAGCACTTTAAATCAGCATACTACAGTGATGCAGCCACATCAATGTTCATAACTGCTCAATTCACAATAGCTAGATTGTGGAACCAACCTGCATTTATTATTTTTGTGTCTTAATTAACAAAGAAAAATTGAATATATTTATGGTGTAAAACATTGATGCTTTCATATATGCATTCACTACACAATGGCTAACTCAAGCTATTTGACACATCAGTTATCTCTCATATGTATCACTTTGTGTGTGTGTGTGATGATTTAATATGTACTGTCTTAGCATAAAACTTCTTAATATAGTGCAAAATAAACTCCTACATATCCCAGTTGGAACATCTTCTGCCACAGAAATCAGAATTCCTGTGAAATGAATGGAAACACACACACACACATACACACATACACACATGCACACGTCTGCTTGCTATTTATTACATCATTTTAGAGCAAAACTGAGAAATTATTTCTAAATACTTATGCTGTTGATTTTATAATGCTTTTATTTTTCTTGTTAACATGGAAAAGGCAGCAGTGAAGAGGGGAAGATTTGGCATCGCATCATACATTCAAAAGCAGGATTGCAAGTTCAAGGTCAACCTAGTAACTTATGAAGACCCTGTCTCAAAATAAAATAATGTCTCTTTAAAAAAGACTCAAATGTAGTTGAATGGTATAGTGCTTGCCTAACATGTGTGAGGCTCTGGGTTTGTTTCCCAGTACCAGGAAAAAAAAAAAAAAGAAGGAGGAGGAGGAGGAGGAGGAGGAGGAGGAGGAGGGGGAGGAGGAAGAATCTAAGGGAAAATAAAATAGCCCAATGCTGAAAGCACTGGAGGCTGAGATTTTTCTTGAGTTAAGAATATGATTTAAAGTCACTTCTGATTCAAGGTTTGGAAGAGGGTGGTATCCATAATTATGTGACTGTGAAGCTCCCCATGTTTATCCTAAGCATCCATCCCTGAAGGTTTCAATATGAGCACCTGTTTCCCACCAGCCTTCGAAAGTGTGAGTTGGGTTATTTGTGTAGAGAAGGGAGTATTCTTAACAGATCGCTTTGGCTATCTACATGACAGCAAAGGAATATTTTGGCAGGAAACTACACAACACAGCAGGATACCCTGGTTTGAACAAAATGTTTTTATGCAATGTGTTACCAGGGGAATTGGTTTGCATGTTGACATTACCGCCCACACACATAAGCCCTGGTTTATTTCCTGATCAAATGAGCTTTTTCCTTTCTAATATTTCATGAATATATCCTGGGCCTATTTGCTAAATACATTAATAAATGGTTTTGACGAATTATATTGAACCAAGATTTTTAAGCACTATCAGCAAGTGGTGGGCAGAATATGAACATTTTCTTTAGAAAGCATTTTATTTTTAATTAATATTTTTACTATATTTACAAGACCAGTGTTCTAATCCCTGGGCTTGGAACCTTTGCCCTTTTTTTACTACATTTAGATATAGCACACTCTTCAATTCATATATATTTTATTAAAGTCATTCAATACAATTTTATCAGGCTCTGACTATGCACAGCAGCCTGTGCATGACCACCAAGATGCTGATGTTGTTTAGTAAAAGAGGAAGGTCTGTATGCATATTTAACACAAGATAGATAAGAGAAATACAGGTAAAGTAACATGGTAGCTCAGGGGAGGAAAAATTTAATTTTGCTAAAGGGGAATGGGAAAATCATTATAGGTAAATGATATTTGAGCAGAGTTTTTAAATAAGTTCTATTTATTTATTTTACCTGTTTTTCTGTTTATTTAGGTTGTTTAATAAGATAGAAGATTGTAGATTTAAACAGCATGGATCCATAGTCTGGGTTTATCCATTAACAGTTTTGTGACCTTGGACAAGTCATTTAACTCAGTTCCACACATTTGTGAAATGAGGATAAAAACAGTCCCTTTTCCATGGTGCTCTTGGGAAGACATATATACTTACTATACATCTATCCAAGAAACAGCATTCAAAAGTGTAAGGATGCAGATTTTGGAATGCAGCAATGTTATATATCAATCATAGAACTGAAAATCAGTATTTAGCTACTGCCAGATTTTCAATCTCTTTTTCATGTTTTAAATGGGTATATAATAATTCTTCCTTCATTAAATTGTTGTAGGGAGTAAATACCAGATATACTCTCCATAAAATCAGACACAAAGCCAATAGTAGATAATAATAATAATGATAAAACACTGTAAACAAATGCAGCAGCTAGATTTTACAGGGCCTTGAAATACAGGCAACATAAAATGGTTGAACTTCATACACCAGGATTCACAGGCCAGCAGCCTATCTCCATAATCAGTACGAGCTATGTGAGAACACACACAGAAGTGTTTTTTAGCCCAAACAGAATTTCCAAAACTAGGAATTTAACATACATTTTTGCAAAAATTTTTCCAAAAAAAATCCTGTATTTCCATATAAAAACAATCAGCTGGAACTAAGTCCCCTTTGAGCCATATCAAGAGGCTGTCCATGCCAGAGATTTCACCACTCCCTATTGCTTCAATTCAATTAAATTCACCCATTTTATTACCTACCTGGTTCATTTAGGCACTTGAGTTTTTGCTTTAATAGACAATCAACCATGATTGACTTTTTAAAGACAGAGGATGGTTTGTACAGGTACTTTCAGGAGTATTAGAGCTCTGTAATTTGTAGATTTGATTAGGGAAGAACAAGATTGGAGGCATGTAAATTAAAGGTTTCAGTAATATCGATAAGGCAATAGATCTCAAGTTAATGCAGAAACTATGTGGAAAAGAGTTGATATGAAAGTTAGTGCAAAGGAATCACAAAGAGGACTTTGCTATCTGGGGAAAAAAGAGGTAAAAATAAAAGCTTAATGGAACTAAAGGGTGAGGGAGCTCATAACTGAAATGGGGTACAACAGAGTATAACTAGAAATGACAGTGATTTTAATTGGGGGCATAATATATGTGTATACTTCAATTTAAGGCAATTTCCAATAATCATGAGTCATGGTAAAAATCTGTGCTGACCCTCAGAAATATTTTCACCTCCTAATCAATAATAATATATTGTGAGTCTTCACAGCAAAGATGGAAATATATCTATATAACCTCAGAGCTTGGCAAAATGTATGCCCTCAGTAAATGTTTATTGAATTAAATTATAGGGAATATGCATAAATTTTTATCAATCTTTAGAATGTTGGCATATTTTCACAGATCCTACTCACAATTTTGCTGCAACTAAAATCACTTGCTATTTTAAAATCTATAGCTTAATGCATTTTCAGATACAACTGTATTCTTAGTGATTCTACATGATGTAATGATGACATACAGGAATTTAATGCAACTATGCTGTGATAAATGATAATCCTGAAAATTCCAAGCTCTTAAAAAGTAAATGTTGGTGTTGATTTGTGTCTAGTATTATGGAATAGAATTCCATCAAATTTTTCCTCTGTATTGAAATTTTCATAAGCTATGTCAGCACACTAGGTAATTAATTTAACTAAAAGGAGGCAAACATGAATAGCTCTCACTAGAGAAAACTGAAGGATAACTGAATATACTACCTTGATTCACTATAGTTCTCGTTAGACTTTCTTGCTTCTCTGAGTTTACAGGATTTTTTTCCACAATAGCATAGCAAGATCAAGAAAGGGATTGACACAGAAAGAAATTAGCTAGAAAGTTTGTTATTGCAGAGCAAAATTTTTTCACAAAAAGTACCCCATGTTTTCTGTGGTGTGGTTTGGAGGTGATTATGTTTTGGGGGCAGTCCACACTGTGGCTGTTAGTGCTGCGAGGTGTCTGCTGAGATATAAATGTGCTTAGTTCACAGCACACGAGCAGCTGACTTGCTGACTATTAATTTCTTCCCCTGTGAGCACTAGAATTTCTTCCCCCAACTGTGAACTCTCTTAGTTCAGGTCAAAATGATATTTAATCTCTCTATTTCCAAAGTCTAGTACAGTTTTTAGAATACAATAGGATCCCAGAAAATGCATTTTGAGTAGATTAGTAAATGGATAAAAGCAAATTTTGCTAAATTTCTATTTCCTGTCACATTGCATGTATATTTCTAATAAGGCATTCAATATTTTGAAGAGATTAAATGAAAGTTTATTTAACTCATCACCATAAATCAACTGGTCAGTTAGGAGGTGATGAGAATTATAATCTTGAGTAACAAAACAGCACTTTTGACAGTCAATGTTCACCGGCACAAACAGCCAAATCATTGTGGAACATTCTATAACTGCACAGGTTCACTATGTAAGAATTCGAGCTCACCTCGTTCTTGACCTAAAAGTTTTATTGTTTGAATTTAAGATCCTCCACACTTATCTTTAAATATTCCCCAGTGAATACCAAGTTTAGGCACATAGAAGTTCTATAAATCACTTTTCTTGCCCAAATTCCCTTGTCAAAATGTAACTCTGTCGTGTATTTCCTCATGTGCAGTCTGTCAGGTCAAACTGCAACCCGTTTCATTTTCTTTCAATAAACTCAAATCCCTGACCTGCCAAGCTCCTTGTAAGGAAACACGGCAATTAGAAAGCAAAACAACTTTTATTCAATCGATATGCAATTGCTGACAAACTGCATTTGTATAATCTTGGGTTTTCCCTAATAGACCTTGAAGACACATCATTTTTTTCCCACTGGTGAAGTTATTTGGAAGATTCTTAATAATGATTTTTTTTTCCTTTCAAAATGAAATAAATGAATCCAGAGGTTCCCTTGGTCCTAGGAGAAAAACTGTTGATTTATGAAGTGGAAATAGCCAACTCAACTCTGGAGAAAGCCACCATAGCCATTTAACCTCTAAAAGAAAAATAAAAACTCCTTTATAAGACATGCACATTGACATTTGGAAGATGTTGAAGAATTAATTGAAAAAAATGTTTGATACTCAGACCAGAATGTGTTAAGAACAGTAAGACTATGATTTTGATTATACTTAATCATCTTTATGGTACAGTAACCATAGGTTTGATTTATACATTCTTAAGAGAGTCTTAAATTTAATAATGTTCTCATAGATTTGCATTATACTTTCTTTTAAGGTACCCAAAGCATTTTAGAGGGCACAGGTAATATTTATGCCACTGTGAAAAAACCATTGTTATAATAGATGATTGGGGTGGCAATGAGGTGAAATTAATTCTACTAGGAAATAGCTGAATTTACAAATACACATTCCAAGTGCCTTTTGTTGGAATATGCTGGAAATTTCATGCTCAAATGTATAATTATGAACTGTTCTTGCAGCAAGCAGATGTCATTGCATTCTAGTTTCTAACCATACTCCACAGACCCTCTCAGTGCCCCTGTGTTGCCTTTTACAATTCTGTGTGTAGGCATGCTACATCTGCTGCACAGGATACGATTCTTACTTATCCTCCTACAAGTTTTTCTGAGGGAGATTAAGGATGGGGCAGAAAAAAAGTCAGATATTTATGAGATGCCTGTGTTCAAAATACTGAGATCGAAGAAATGAGTGAGAAATAGTGTCCATTTTCGAAACTCGAACTGGTGAAAAACAACCGATTATCTACCCAAGTAAGGGTCCCCCCAGGCGATTCAGACACCAAACCACAGAATCGAAGGGAAAACCTTAATGCTATGTAGATTATTTTGCTTTTCATCAGTGTTGGTGCCACTGGGATCTGCTGGTATTTGGTTCACAGGATATATAGGTTTTCATGTATGGCTTCTATGGTGTCATGGAAGAAACAGGGGCTTTGGAGTCAGAAGACCAGAGTTTCCATTCTCACTCATGTATTTACATGCTGTGACCTTGGGTAAGTTCCTCAGATTTATTTTCCTTCTCTGTAAAATGGAATGAGCTAGTGGGATAGCCCAGGGGTGACTTATAAATGGGAAAGTATAAACTAAATGGCAGTGCTTAGGGATTTTTTCCCTCTAATTTCTGGGTGGTTGTAAAATACAGTATTGATTTTGAATATATATAAAATTCACTGTTAAAGGGAGCATGGGTATTGAGAAGTGTCCTATGTTAGGACTCCAAAGAATTTGGCTGCAATACTTTTTCCAAAATTGTCATTTAATTTTCCTGACACAGATTTTTTTCAACCTGAAAAATATTCTGACACATAAACTTCCTTGGTTTCATCAGAGAATTTGTGTAAAAAAGTGTTGTACATTATAAAACTCTATAAGAACATATGATGCAGTTGTTTATCTCTATTATGATATGTTAATTCTATCCAGTATCCCTTCAATATCTCAAATATTTTAAAAATTCTATGCTACCCTGAATTTTCTGAAGAATGTAATTGATAGGATGTTTTTGTGTTCTTAAGCCTTGCTATATAAAGCCTTTCTTCCCTTCTTGCAAAGCTAAAGAATTTTGCATGAATTTCCCTTTCCCTTAGGATATTCTCTAAGGCATTGAATTTGGCAGACTTTGCTATTCCCTTCAACTTTCTAACACCAAGTATTGCAATTTGGCTTTCACTTTCTTCTGTCCTAATTTCCATTTTTTCTAAACATATTTTCCCTAGAGTTCTATTGAAGTGGCGATCATCAATGGTCACTCTTTGCAGCAGCACAAACATGTTTTTGACTAGCTGATCCCTCATGTCAGCAGCCTGGCAAGGTACTGTTGAGATGTCCTTCTCCCCCACTTATGCAAAGCTCACAGTGGAAAAATGATCTTATTTTTCTTCTTTTGTTAAAGTTTCCTTTCTGAAACTTAGGACTCTATTGTTCAGGCTGCATTTTCCACTATTCTTGCAGGTAAGTTTTAAAAGCCACAATGGTTTTGACATTACATTTAATAGACTGCTTGTTGAGTCTTGCACTTGTGTGTATCTCAGAACTCACCATGTAAAACCTGAACTTCATGGTTTTTAATGGCAAATTATTATAGTGGAAACTTGCTGATACATGTTAATGATGGAGAATCCTATTTTAAATTGCCGAATTTCTCAGTGATAATTAAAGAAAAGGAAAGAATCTTTAGGAATCTAGCTGGTATTTCCCCGCTTTTCAGGCTGCCTGAGTATCCATAATCTGGCATTTAAATCAGGCACTCCTTATGGAAAACAAATTAATAAACAAACAAAATCACTTCTAAATTCTATTAAGAAATAATTAACTAATGGCTAAACATGGATGTGTATGTCTGTGTGTCCGAGTGTATGTCTGAGTGTACACATTCCATATACATGGGGAAAGCATAAGTAATAAATATGTTTCCACTGAAAAGAACTAATATTTATTGTATTTCAAAATGGTATTATCAATTGCTCTTACTAAATAAAGGTGGTATTTAATTGAAGATCGGTTCTCTATCAGTTCTCTTTGGGCAGGGAGGGGTGTTTGGGAAAATTCTATCCAAAATTCAATCTTCCTCACCACCTGCACTCCTATATTCCCAGTCACTGATATGTTGTGCCTGGCTCCTTATAACATTAACTGGAAGGTCTCTCATCCCTGCTCCTGGCCTTGTTCTCCATCAGAATGTTCTCAACTCAGCAGTGGGAGAAGATCCTGTTAACCAGAGTTACATGCCACTTGGTCACCATGCTCCAATGGCTTCACAACCCACTTCACACAAGTCAGATAGCTTGTGATGGCCACCAAGGCTTTGTGTGATGATTTGCCCCCCCC
>JAJEJO010037870.1:0-12079 GCA_020662805.1 Glaucomys volans
TCCCTTCCCTGGGTTCTGCCAGTTGTTTCTCCCCTCTCTCCAGGAAGGGCACCTCAGTTTCTCTCTAAAATAGGTCAGCAAATGCAGCCAGTCCCAGAGGAGGCAGGGTGGCCTTGCGGGCCCTCAGGGGTAGGGGTGGAATCCACCTCTGGTTGGGACCAGCCATCGAGACCCTTCCCGTTTCCCTGGCCACTCTTTAATCTTTCCTTCTGGGGCCCGAGGAGGGGAAGAGGCATTCTGAAGAGGAAGGAGCCCCCCATCCACTGGCCACGCAGCCCCCTCCTCCCACCAATATGTTCCAGATGGAGCAGAGAGTTGAGACAAGGGCTTTTTCAAACAACCACAGAGGACAGTGGAGCGAGTGTCGATCAAACGCTGGAGTGGGAAGGGATTTTCTAAGCTTGGAAGCATCAGAAGTCCCTCCAAGGGGGAGATGTGCAGATGGCCCCGTGCAAATGAGAAACTTATGTATGTGCGAAGAGGCAGCCGCGGGGAGCCAGGGAAGGAGCCCAGACTAAGAAAATATTTTCAGCAAATACAGAGAAGACTTATATCCTTATGCAAACTGATGATTGAGAAAACATAGAGACGTGTCCACTGCGAGATGAATGAGCAGAGGGCATAAACCAGCGACTCGGCGAAGAAAGACGACCGTTCACAGGCGGGAGAGGCGGGCCTCGCGCCACCGGAGGAATGCGAAGGCAAACAAGCGTGGGATGCGTTTGCCATCCATCAAGGGCGAGCGCGGAGGCAGGGGCGTGAGGAGGGTGTGGGACACAGACGGCTCACGGCGGAGGCCGCCTGGCCAGGCCCTCGTGGAGAGCAAGCTGGCACGGGCAGCGCAGTCTTGAGAACGCTCGCACTCCTTGACCCAGTAATTCTAGTTCTGGGAATGCGGCCTAGGGAAATAGCCATGAAGACGGAAAACGCTTCCCTGGCGTCACTAATGATAGCAGAGGACGGGGGGAGCCTGCAGCAGGCCGGGGCCGGAAAACCACCGTGCGTCCGACCGATGGAATATTACGTGGCCATTCAAAATATTTAAGAAGACTATATAAAAACATGGAAAAATACTTATGAATAGTGCTAAATTTTAAAAAAGCAGAATTCGAGGCTGTATAGACAGTCTGATGTTTGAAAAACAGCAAGAGTTGAGATCTTTTTTCCAAAGCCCTTTGCATGGAAAAAGAGTAGGAAGAAATAAGTATTTTTATTTCTTTCTGTTCCTTTCCACAGCCTGGCGGGCTGGTGGGTGGGTGGGTGGGAGAATTATGGATGAATTTCTTTTTCTTCATTTGACTTTTATGTATTTTCCAAATTTTCTTTAATAAGGTGTTTTATTTTCATAATGAAAACACAAACAATATTTTCTAAAATGAGAAAATATCTTGTGTTTTGGCATTACTTTATTGAAAATTGCCGAAATACACAGTGCAAAGACCCTTCCTGCCTCTCTACCCTCCGGAGCCTCCGCAGAGCCCCCACGGGGAGCCAACCTGAAGCCCCCTGTGCAGAGGGGGGAGGGCAGGGCTGCCCGGAGGGCCTAGGGGGCTGCGCTCAGAGGGCTTGGCTTCCCAGTCCCATCGAAGCCAGGAAGTCAGAGTGGCTTTCAGAAAAAATCTCCTGAGAGGAAGGCAAGACCCTCCCTAGAGGCCACTACCTTAGAGGCCTGCACGAGCCTGCCCTGCTGGAGGCTGAGGGGAACAGTCCCCCGACGGCATGTCTGCGCAAGACCCTCCCCGCCACGACCCCACTTCCACTTCCATGTCTGCTTTTACATCAGGGACCCTGGGCACCCCCCGACAGAGCTGGGCGCAGTGGGGGTTCGAGAGGCAGCCCGGGCTCCACCCAGCCTTCCTCCCTGGGCTGGGGCCTCCTCCCGCAGAGGCCTCTGGGCAGGGTCACACCCTCCTGCTCCTCCTGACCATCTCCTGGGCAGCCTCAGTCTCCATGTCTGGGGCACTTGGGCTTTTCCCCCCCGCACAGACCCCGGCCTCCCACCCGGAGCCATAGCCAGGGTCACCCCAGCCCGCCCAGACGCCATACTCACTGGGGTCTTGGCTTCCTCTCTGGCCAGCACAGCACCAGTGTGGGGAAGGGGAGAGAGAGAGACTGGGTGAGAGAGGAGGCTCCCTCCTGCCTGCCCACAGGGACCACGAGGATGGGGTCTTCCTGTGCTCTGGCCTGTGCGGGCCGCCTGCCTCTCCAGCTGTGCCCACCCCTCAGCCCCCCACTCCAGGTCTGCAAAGGTCCCCCGAGCTCTGAGAAAGTCTGGGGTGCAGGATGAAGGGCAGAGGGAGGAGCTGCAGCCGGACGGACTGAGACCAGGGAGGGAAGAGGCCGAAGATAGGGTGGGCGACTGGAGGGCGGGAGGAGGGGGCCCTGGGGGCTGGGGGCTGCTGATCTGTGGCTGGGCCCCCAACTGCCCACCTCTGCAGGCAGAAGCTTGCCGGACACCCCAGTCCCATGGCGGACACTGTGCAAAGCAGAGGGTCCTATGGCCCAGGACCCATGCACATGGCACCAGAGGATGGTGGACAGCCAGACGGGCGGCTGGAAGGGTGGAGAGCCAGCGAGCAGAGCAGGCCGGCGGGCTGGGAGAAGTGGGGTGCAGCTGGGAGCTGGCGGCCCTTACCTTCCCCGTCCTCCCGCTCCTCAGCAGCGTCTTCATGGACAGGCACAAGCAACATGCAAGAGAAAAGCCAGGCAGCTGGCACGGGCAGCCCCGGGCGACCCGGCAAGACGGCAGCAGGCAGGCCGTGCCACACACCCGAGCACCCCCGCTGCAGCCAGAGCCAGCTGCTCAGGGCGGGGAAGGCTGGGTGCTCGGAGCCCCTGGCGGGAGGGTCGGTGCAGGGCGGGGCAGGAGCCCACTCCTGGGCCATGCTGGACTCTGACCTCGCAACCCAGGGCTGGGCTGGGCACAGCCCCTTTGCCCTCTGCCTTCACGGCCCGCTGTGTTGGGCCGAGGCCAGGGGGTCGGGACCATCATGTTGCTGTCTCGGTCCACGAGTGGGGAAGGCCCCACGGCTACTTCTCCCTAACCCTGCAGTCCTGGCCCCCCGACCTCAGGAAGATCCTCTGGCCCTGCGGGCAGGGGCCTCCTGGCCCTGGGAGCCTGCGCTCTGTCCCCCGAGAGGCCTCTTCTCTGGAGTCTGGAATGGAGCTCCCTCCTCTGGGACACCCACTCCTTCCCCTCCTTCAGCCTCCTCAAGGCCCTGCCTCGAGAAGGTGGCCTGTCCTCCAGGCCAGAGCCACCAGATCCTCCACTAGGCCGGCCACCCCGCCTGGTGGGGGCTGCTTCCTTTGGGGGTATCCACCCCTAGCCCACCCTGGGGAGTCCCGGCAGGGCCTGGCCTGGTACAGAGGCCTGTGCTGGTCTGCAGTGCCTGCCCCGCAGTGCCCTCCGTCCACCCTCCCGTCAGACCCCGCAGGGCCTGGCTGAGAAACGTCCAGCCCTGGACAGCACAGGTACTAGGTGGGGCCGCACCACATGCTCCAGCTCGTGACCACACAGCTGCTCAGGGACACTGCAGGGGGCGGATCCGGCAGGTGGCTCATGCCACCCTCTCCCCATGCCTGGGTGCTGGGGGGCTCCTGGTGGGGCCGCGTGGGAGCCTGGCTGCAGCCTGGGTCTGGGGCCAGAGGCAGGTGGGAACAGCAGCAGGACAGCCGCGTGGCTGAAGCTCCCCGAGCGCGATGCCTCCCGCTCCTCCAACCCCCTCCCTCCTGTGTGTCCACCGGGGGCCTCAGTGCCGGTCCCAGGATGGCCTGGTGACCTTGGAGCCCAATAGTCCAGCTCCTGGACACCTTTGTCCTGTGTGGCCTGAGAGTCCACCCCTGTCACTCTCCTAGTGTGTCTGCCAGGTGACCTCTCTGGGGCAGGGAAGGCTAGTGGGGGTCCCAGGCCCAGCCAAAGGCCCCTGCAGCCCCCGAGGCAGCATGTGATTGGAGAGAAGCTCCCGACCAGGGCCCCAACCTGGATCTGCAGCTCTGCCCAGCACAGCCAGCCCTGGGCAGGGAGGGCAGGCCCCGGGTCCCCTCTCGCCTGCCTGTTGTGTCTGGCCCTGGCCCAGGCAATGGGTGGGATGGTGGGAGCTGACTGCTCATTTGCAGGCATGGCCTCCGGCTGTTTCAGGCCCCTGTCGTCCCCACCTTGGGCCTCAGCCTGATGTTCTGCTTCACCCCACTTGCCCTTCCACCCTCCCTTCCGCCTTACCTCCTCCTTACTCTCCCCCTCTGGCTCCCTGTCCTTGGCAGGGTGGAGGCTACCTACCCTACTCCTCCTCCTCTGCTCTTCTCCACCCTACCTGGTGAATCTAGAGGGTCCCAGTGGACCCCAGCACCATCCTCCCAAGGTCTGCTCTGCACTGGGCTTCACACCTTCCACTTCCCTGCTGGGATCCCAGGAAGAGCTTCACTGCCCTGCCCTTGAACCCTCTGCCAGATGGATGGGGGAAGCTGTGCCTGTCTCTAGTCCCACCTGAGCCCGAGGTCAGGGCTGACAGTCCTACTCTGTCCCCATCAGAGGCCAGAGGCTCAGTCCAAGGTGGGGAACTTCAGGAGGGGTGGTGGGAGGGTGGGGGCGAAGGGACAGAGGCAGAGGGGCAGCTCTGGCTGCAGCAGGAGGCCTACCTTCTTGGACCTCCTCTGGAAGCAGCAGGGGCAGCGCCGACGTGGGGGAGGGAGGAGAGAGCTCCATGAGTAAGGGCGGGGGCCGCGGCCAGGGACGGCAGGGCAGGGCCCCGTCCCCTCTGGCCTGCTCCCGCACACACTCACACGCGGCCAGGTGCCCTGAAGTCATGGCACATACCTGGTTCATGAACTTCAGGGGCTAAGGAGAGCCACAGAGCAAGAGGCACACGGCAGGTCAGAGGCCAGAGGAGAGGGATCCGCGGTTAGGTGGGAGCAGCCCGCCGCCAAGGCCGAGGGCAGCATGCCGGCGAGCGAGACGGGCTGCGGTTAGCCTGGGTGCTGCCCCACCAGCTCCCGAGGCCCACGCAGAACCGGGGGCGGCCGAGGCCAGAGGCCTGAGCCCACCTGCAGCCCGTCCTCCCCAGAAGGGGAGAACTGCGGCTCGGGAGTTTGGGACACAGGCTGTCTTGTCCCGGCCACTCCATGCTGTCCGCCCCAGGGAGCCTTTGCCCCACCACCTTCCTCTGTCTCGGGCCCCCAGCATTCAGCCCTGCAGCCCAGGGAGGCAGGCCAGAGGACGGTGCCCCCTGACTGCTGTTGTCCCTGTCACTACGTGCTGACGCCCTTGCTGCCCTGCTGGCCCAGACGCCAAGGAGAGCCTGGGATGTAGGCCTTCTAGGGTCCCCTTGCCTCAGGCCAGGCTGCAGGGCCTCTGCCTTGAAGGCCCTCTCTCCTGACCCCTGAGCTGCCCTGAGACCTGGTCTCGGGTCCTGGCCTGGCTGAGGGGTCAGATGCGCCACCAGGGTGGCTCTGTCTCCCCCTGGGGCGGAGGGCTCAGCCCCGGCCTGGCCCCCATTTCCCACTGATCCTCAGACCAGTTGGCTCCAGTTGACCAGCACGTGGTCCCCAACAAAGGGACTGGGGAGGCCCTGGCTGTGCTGTCCCTGGGCCTCCTGGGGTCTGGCACCCTCTTTGCCAAGCAGTGGCCTTGGTTAGTGGGTTACTGGGGGCCACATGTGGGGCCCCTTGGCTGGCTGGTGCCTCCTGCCTCCTCCTCCCCACCCTACCTGGGCGCCAGCCAGGCCCCGGGCCCCACATGGGGACCAGAAGTCCGTGTCCTACCTTCCTCATGGACTTCTGCTGTGGAGGAGTGCCGGGGGCAGGGTGGCGGGAGGAGAGAGGACAGGATTAGACGGGAGCAGTCCGCAAGTCCTTAGAGGCGCGGGCCCAGCGGGGGCGAGCACACCAGGGCCACTGAGAGGGTGGGGGCAGCTGGGCAGGGGGACTGGAGCTGCTGTGGGACTGGGTGCTGGACCCACTTACCTTCCTCCTCCTGGGCCTCTTCTGAAGGTGGGAGAAGCCGAGAGCAGGAGGGAGCAGGGGAGAGAAGGAAGAGGACCTCGTTAGAGGGACGTGGCCAGGTGGGGAGAGAGGAGGCCGGCCCACTGCAGGAAGGGCACGCAGAGCTCTGGCTGGCCATGGTGAGCAGGGCCCCCAAGACAACCAGGCACCCTGGGGTTGTGCAGTGCCCAGCCTGGCCGGGGCTGGGGCCTGGGCCTTCTCTGCAGCAGGGCCCAGCCCCCTCCACACCCCTTTGAGCCTGGGCCTCGTGTGTCCAGGGAGGTGCTGGGCTCAGAGGCTCTGGCTACATCTGGCTCTGCAGGGACTGAAGAGTCCTGTCGGTCAAACCTCTGCCTTGAGAAAACCTGTGTGCGGGGCCTTTCGGCAGGGGAGGCCCTGCCTCGGGCCGCCTGGAAGAAGGCTGGCACCAGGGCCTTTGGGGAGAACTTTGCTCGGACCCTCCTGTGGCACCCCCAGGGCAGGGACAGCGCCCAGGCCTCGTACCCACTCAGAAAGGAGCTTTGCCACCTTTGCGGCAGAACACGTTTTGCTCACGATGTTAAGGTAGCGAGTGTTTTCAAAATATTTTCCCAACACGACACCAGAAGACCTTGCTGGATGGCCTGCCTGCTAAAGCTGCGGGAGAGCCGCCCCGGGCAGTGGGTGCCAGGAGCCCGAGCTGCGCCCGCTGGGCCTGGGAACCGCCACGGCCTCCGCTCCCAGGTGCGCCCGCACCCCGTGGTCCCCACCCGCCCATGCCTGCCTGGGCTCGACAGAGCCAGGGAGGTGTCTCCGAGTCTGCCCCAGGGTACAGGGGTGGGGGCACGGAGAGATGCTGAGAGACAGAGAGAGAGAGAGAGAGAGAGAGAGAGAGAGAGATGCTGAGAAAGAGACAGAGAGAAACAGAGATAAGGAGACAGAGACAACAGGACAGGGAGAGACGAAGACATAGAGAGAAACTGGGAGAGATGCTCAGAGAGACAGGATGGAGAGACACAGGGAGGAGCTGGCATTGGGCGCCCGGCCCTGATATTAGTGGGTGAGAGTTTTAATGACCAGATCCCAGCCGACTCCACACTGGGGACCAAGGACCACAGGCATTCCTAAGCAATTGATGAGTGTCCATTAATCGACTGGAGTGATGGGAGGTTAATGGTGATTTGATTAATGATAAAGTCATTAACCATTAACTAAGTGATACATTAATCATTAAGCAAGTTAATGATCAATAGTAATGGTCAATGATGAGTTAATGGTGAGGAAGATGCACAGTTAATCCATGAGCCCAGGAGGACCCAAGGTCCAGAAAGAGGGGCTTTGCAAGCAGCAGGGGGCTCTGTTAGGAGGAAGGTCTGGGTGGGCTGAGGGCCTCGAGGTGCCACAATTACCTTCCTCCTCGTACTGCTCTGCATTGGGATAGAACAAAAGAGGAGCCATGTTAGCAGGGCAGCCACCTTGTCCCTAGAGTCCAGCCACTTCTGCTGGCCAAGGATAGGGGCCAGGGGTCGTTGGGGACCAAAGAAGGCTGTCTGCAGTGGACAGAACCCAGCTGGCCACAGGCTGCTGTTGGTTGCTGTGGATACGCGTCCGAGCATGGCCTGAGGCCAGACCCTGAGCTCCTTGGGGCCACACAGCCCCTGACGGGTGTGCCACTGGAGCAGATGGACAGGTGGCCACCTCTTAGAGGCCAGGGAGGCCAGAAGTGCAGGGCCACTTCCAGAGTGGTTGCTCTGAAGCCCACCGTGTAGCAGATCCACGCCCAGGGTCCCCCAGGAACCGGTGGCACCCACGGTGAGCCCTCCCCAGGGGGCCTATCTAGAGGTGGAGCCGAGAGAGAGAAACGAGATACTCACCCTCCACCTGCTCACTGCAGAGGCCAGGGAGGGAGAAGGGGAGAGAAAAGGGCGGTGAGGCTTCTGCCCGTGGGTCTGCGGGGCAGCCCCGCCCGCCCGCCCGCTGGGCAGCAGATACTCACGCTTCCTCGTCCGACATGGCGGTGGGCTGTTTCTGGAGGAGTGGAGGGGGAGAGTTAGGACTGGCCTCCGTTCAGAGGCAGGGCTTCTCAGAGCTGGGGTGGAGAGGGGCCCCTGGTGCTTGGCTGGTCTGCTGGGCACATGGCCCCCTTAAGCCCTCCTGGCCCTCCTGGGACCCAGACCCAGAGCCAGACTCTGCTCCTTCCCTCCCTGGCTCCACCTGGAACCTGGAGTCCAGGGGCTGGCTGGGCTGTCGGGAGGTCATGGCCTCCACTCCTCCCTGGGCAATACCCTCTCCACTGCACCCCAAGAGTGCCACCCAGAATGCAGAGCAGCTGCTCAGGGCGCTGGGAAAGTCTGGCTGATCTGAGCTAAAATCCACTTCTTGGTGGCCTCTGCCACTGCCTAGGTTGGGGTCCTCCCTGGACCCCCCAAGGTGACTGAGCCTGGCTCCCCAAATGGGCAAAAGGGATCTTCTCTGACTTGCCCAATCCTTTGTCCCCCTGAGAGTCCTTCTGGCCAGTGAGTCCCACGCTCCCTTCCAGGCCACCTGTCCTCCTGGGCCTCTGGGGCCCCCTCCTCCAAATCAGAGTGACAAGTGGCCTGTGTCCTTGTCTGCCCTCTTCTTTGGCAGATGGGGACAGTCCCTGGGCTCCCTGGGCTGCAGGAACCTGGAGCTGATGCCCAGCTCTCCCCGGCCCACAGTGTCCTGGACTGTCAGTGTCCCTGCAGAAGCACCGTGCCCAGGACTGGCCACACGTGTCCAGGGCAGCCAGCACGGGACGGTAAGCGCGGGGCTTGTCTCCCGTGAGCCGGCCACTGCACACACCCATGGTGGCCTGGGAACGCTCTGAGCAGTGGTGTCAGAATGTGGCTCCGGGGCCTGAGAAACCAAGCTGCCACCCGCATGTCACGGTCTGCTGGAAGGGGTGGTTAGGTCCCCAGGGAACTTGTGTGAGAAAGTGCCACACGTCTGCTGGCCGTCACCTGCAGCTCGCTGCGAAGGTGGGAGCTGTTCCCAAGCCCTTGTGGGGAGCATGGGTTTCCCAGAGCAACTTAACCTCCACGCAAAATGAGCTGACATGGATCTTCAGAACCCTCGTCCAGGGCTGGGCACAGCCGGCTTCCTCTCAGACCCCGGCCTGGACTCCCTGGGCACTCCGGGATGTGCAGCCATGGGGGTGGTACCCTCTGGCCAGGCCCTGCCCAGGCCCCACCAGCCCCTCTGGCTTCTCCTTGTCCTTGGATACTGCCCACTCCCCAGGTCCAGGACTAACTGCTCCCCCTCTTCTTAGGGCCCCTCCGTGGGGAAGGAGGATCCAGGAGGGGCTGCGAAGGTGGGCCCCTGCTGTGACCACCTCTGACCCCCAGGGGCAACACCTGTCAGTGCCAAGGGAGGGGGCAGTGGCCACATCCAGGGAGTCATGTACAAGGAGCAGTGGCAGCTGACGTGTCCCGAAATAGACACCAGAATCAGCAAGACGTCTGCCCAGAAACCCAAGATGGGTGGGGGGCGCCCTCCTTATCCCGCCCGGCAGGACGCCAGCGAGGGCGCCGCCCCTTCCCCCTCTGCAGGGGGAGCTGAGGCTCTGATCCTCTCAGGGTGCTCGGTACCCCGCCCGGGGTCTGTGTTGCTGTCCTTGTTAGCTGGTGAGGGCAAGTGGGGGTGCTGGGGACGGGATGGCATCTCAACAGCTGAGGGGGGACCAGTTGTCCAGTTTCATGTTCCATCTCAGGACAGGGTATGAAAATAGCCTGTCAGGTCAAGTTCCTTGGGGACACATGCCATCTTTCCCTCCTTCGAAGGTGGTGTCAAAGCCCGAGGGGGAGGGCAGGAGGCCCTGCCAGCTACTTGCAGTGGGACGCACCCATGCCCTGCTTTGGGCCCTGCTCCCTTGTGACCAACCTCGCCTTGTCCCCTCTCTTCCTGGACGCCCAAGACCCTCCATCAAGCTTTGAAGGACCTGAGGGGCAAGTGCACCCTGCCAGGGCTTTCTGAGGTCCAGGCCGAGGGGGCTGGCCGGGGCCTCCTGAGAGGCCCTGCTCGTCCAGCTGAGAATGAGACTGGCATGGCCTTTCTGGGCAGGAGCGTCCAGCCCCTGCCTGAGCCTGGACGTGTCCATTTCGGACCTGGGCTTCGGAGAGCTGCCGAGGGCTTCTCCCCTTCTTGAGCCGACTTGAGACAGCTCCTGCCCCCTGTCATCTCTATGAAGTGGCAGTATCAGAGGCGGGGGCCACTCAAGGCAGAGGGCCTGGGGTCTTGGGGAGTCACTGTGCTTCTCCATGGGCCACATACAGAAAGCCCAGGTGGCCTGATGGCTGCGTCCCAGCTCTGGGCAGCATCCCCTCCAGGGCTCTCCATTCCTCGTCCCTCAGCCCTCAGCTTCGGCTGCGAGTGGCCCTTTACCTCAGACTCCCAGGGACCCTCCCGCCTCCACACGCAGTGCCTGGGTGGGCCCAGGTCTCCCGCCCCGTCCCAAGCTCAGAGAGCACCCAGGTCCAGCATCAGAATCCCAGACCCATGCTGCTGGCCGCCTGGGTCCTGGCCACCATGCTTCCTCACTGGCCAAGGACTTCGACCCCCAGGTCCTGCTTCTCTTTGGACGCTGGGGGCCCAGCCCCCCTCCTGAGAAGGCTGCTCCTCCTGTACCCACCTGTGGTCGAGCCTGAGAAGGACAGGGACTCCCTGTGGACAGGACCAGTGCAGGCACGGCCTCCTGGCTGCCCGCGCGTGTTATAGAGGCCTTCGAGCTTTCCCGGCAGCCCATTGGCCAGCAGCTGGGCAGCCGGGACGAGGGGGGCAGGGTGTGCCCATGCGGTCCCCTTACCAAGTATAGGAATGGCCAGGGAAGGAGGCTGAGGCGGCGAGGACACGGAGACAGGGTCCCGCCTGCCCCGGGAAGGTGTCAGCTGCTATTTTTACCACCACCCTGGGGCGTGGAGGGGAGGAGGAAGGAGGTGGCTGTCCTTGGGCCAGACTGGTGTGGGGTCCGCAGAGCTGGGGCTCCAAGTTCCCCAGTGCCCCCCGACTGAAGTGCTGTGTGGGGTGCACACCTTGTCCAGCCAGGGTTCTGCATGCCAGGGCTCCGTCACCCGTGTGGCACCTTGCCCTGGTCCCACCTGCTCCATCCGAGGGGCAGTGAGCCCCACATCTGAGCACCCTCACGTCAGACCTGCTTCTCTGAGGGGACAGTTCTGGGGGATGCGGGTAAACGGGCAGAAGCAGTGACCTGAGCCCGGCGGCTCCTGTCCATGGGATCTCCTCCTCCCAAGGTGGGGCCACACCTCTGCTGCTGGCCGGGGGACTCTGCTCAGGGCTCTGGACCCCGGAGGCTCGTTCTCCCCTGGGGTGTTTGGCTCTGAGCCGACTGGCCCGTGTGCCCTGGAGGCTGACATGGCTTTCCTCAGGACCCCAGGGTCACCATCCCACCAACCACACATCTCATGGCCTCCCCAGCCCCATGCTTAGCGGGGAGGCCACGTGCCCCCGTGGTCCTGCCCCTTGGGTTGGGGAGACAAGGCGCCCGCCGGGTGGAAGACAGCACCATGACCGGGTTCCACACCTCTGCGGCCCCAGGCTGGGCATGACTAGGGGGCCCGCAGGGTTGCCCGACCCAGGGTGGATGTTGCTATCAAGGGTGGACTGGTGCCCAGGACAGGGCGAACCCCAGACGAGGCAGCAGGGCCCCTGTCCTCTGGGTGGCCTGGCAGGAGCCCCGGCCCCCTCAGCCCCTGGCCCTTGCCCTGGGCCTGCTCTCGGGCTCTGTGGGAGGCTGCGGACACTCCACCAGCTCCCACAACGTGTTGGAGAGAAGGCCGCGGAGGCTGGAGGCAGGCAGAGATGAGCCTGGGTCACCGAGCAAGGGAAAGCAGTCCCTTGGGCTGCTGGCTCACAGGACAGGGCAGTTGCCCACCTGCCCCTGAGCACCTGGCCCTGGGAAGCCCCTGGAAGTGCTGGGATCCTCCCGGCCCCCTGGTCAGAACCTGTGTGTCCCCCTCCACCTGTCCCTGTCATCAGACACAGCCCTGCCCAGGGCAGCCCTGACCAGCCCTCACTTCTGCCAAGGCCCTGGGCTGGTGTGGGGGTCTCCTCCCCGCCCGGGTGGGCAGGCTCGCTCCCTAGCTCTGCC
>JAJEJO010037884.1:0-38975 GCA_020662805.1 Glaucomys volans
ACCAACTCGAGTCAGGAAAGGTGTGAACACCTTTTCTTCATATCCATCATCAACCCCTAGGCAGGGAGCTTGCTGGTGGCAGGTGGCCCTTTTCTGTAGCACCGACCTGTCTGCCCCAGGCTAGGATCGTTCCTGGAGGTCTGGACTGCAACTCCCACCTCCTGACTCCCTCTTTCCTCCCCACCTGGCCCCGTGCTGTAGGACACACTGCTGTGAAACACTGGGATGCCAGGTGCCTACTTCTGTGCTCTGGGCCCCAGAAGTGCAGCCTGGGCTGTGCAGGTTTCCAGCCTGCTCCCATCTGCAGCCCCAGGCTTCCCAAGGCCAGGGTGGGAGAGGACCCTCCTCTGCTTCTTGCCACATCACCTTGATTGTGCTGCTCTTCTGGAGTAGTATAGTGAGGCCCCAGCAGGCTGGACAGATCCCCAGCATGCCAGGTTCTTGGGTAGATCACCTTTTTTCCTGCCCTCCAGCTCACATAGTTATCAAGAAATGTGAGTTTCTTGCTAAACCTCTGGACGTGTGTCCTGAAGCTTCCCACCAAGGAGCAGCATACTTGCCCACTGGTTTTCCTGTCCCTTCATAACATTCATTTTCAAGTGTCCATGCAGCCAGGCCTGGTGGTGCACACCTGAAATCCCAGTAACTCAGGATGCTAAGGCAGGAGGATCACAAGTTTAAGGCCAGCCTCAGCAGCTTAGCAAACCCTTATGCAACTTATTGAGACACTGCCTCAAAATAAAATATAAAAAGAAATGTGGGTGTACCTCAGTGATAGAGTGCACTTGGGTTCAATCCCCAGAGCAAGGAAAGGTCAAGTGGCCACATGAGCTGGGCACTTACCAGTGTCGGATGCAGGCAAGTCGCATTGGCCATCCATCCAATCTACTGTACTCTCTGGAAGACTGGCTGCTTCAACCACCCAACAGCAGTGTTGGGTGAGTCCTGGGGCTCAGGAGACACACACTGACACCTTCTATGCTCAGAGCAGTGTGCCCAGCACTGGATCTGTGTGATGATCTGAAAGGCTGGTTTGCATAGAAGGTCAAGTTTAAGTGGCTTGCCTGAGCCTGACTGGATGGTCCTTTTCCCTTTTCCGCATCCCAGCTCCTACTCCACAGTCCTCAGGCCTTAGTCTGAGTACCACATTCTCCCCTGTTCACCTTGTCACAACGTCTTTGTGAAGAAGGCTCTTTTTGTCCATCATTGGCATCCCCGTTTAATTTAAATTACCTCCCTTCAACAGTATTTTCATATTAAATTTTGATCTACATTAAATAAGAGGATATTTTTAGAGAGGTGCTGTGGAGAAGTCATCAGTGGATTTTCTTCTCCACCAGATGTACCTATCAATGAAGCATACCACATGCACTGTGTCTAGCACATAGGAAGTGCTCTTAACTGTCAGTTCCCTCTTTTCTCATGACAGTCGATAAAAACTGCAGGTGTTAAGCCTTAAGCAGGTGAAGAGGTTAACGCAGCCAGAGTTCCAGCTCTGGGCTCAAGAAATGTGAGTTTCTTGCTCAAGGCCAAGGGCAGCTACAGTCTGGTCTTGCTTTTGCTAAGAGCAGGCCCCCATGTCCTGCAAGCAAGATCCGAGAGGAGTTGTGTTACCTGCCTGTCATCAGCCATGTCCTCCCCCAGCGCATCCCATTGAACTCCAAAGCACATTCCACACTCCTCTTTCCCTACTCCATGGAAATCTTCCATTATCTTATGTTCTCTCCGACTGGGTGGTTGGCAGCAATCTGCAGGTGTTTGCCAGGTGACTCTGCCCCATCCCTGCCTGAGTTGCTCAGGGTCAGGATCAAAACAAGAACCTCTGAGCTCTAAGAGGACAAAGTGGAATCTTTCCCAGGTGACCTTACGGATCTGAGGCATGCAGCATCCATAGGAAGAGAGCTGGCGGGAAGTACTGAGCTACATACAGAGAGGAGAGGAGAAGCACTTAGCCCAGAACTATAGAAGGTGTGACCAAACAAGCAGAAAACCCTGTCCCAGAGGGGGACACATTCTAGTCCAAGGTGTGGGAGGGTGTGGAGCTCTGGGAGGACCCAGGCCCAGTAGGGACTCAGACTCAGCAGGAACTGAGCCTCAGCAGGGTTTAAACTCAGGACCACTCCCCTTAGCTCAAGACAACAAACCTCTCTACAGGAGGTTTCTTTTCTGTGTCTTTACTCCAGGGAGCCAGAGACATGCCATCTACAGTTGGCCTCCCTGCCCTGTATAGTACAGTCCAGGGCCTTCTTTAAAAGCCTTCAGCAGCAGCTGCAGGAAGCAGAGGCCACAGCCGTTGTGTCTGTGTGCCTGCATGTGCTTGGGTGACACCTCGCTTACTGAGGCCAGAGGAGGAAGGTGGCAGTTCCTGATGCTTTTCTCCATCCTGGACCCTTAGGTGCCCCTCCCAGGAAAGCCAGATAGCCATGGTGTGTCAGGAGGAGGTGTCCCGGTATGAGACCTACGACGTGAAGATGAGTGAAGACGCCGAGTACTGCAGCGAGCCCAGCCTCCTCTCCACAGAGATGTGAGCCCTGCGTCTCCTGCCCAGGCCACCCCGGGTGGAGGGAAGGATCCGGGGATACAGGGCAGGTCACCAAAACCCCTCCTCTGGGCATTATTTGGGGAGGGGAGGAGATTGCTCATTAGTAAATCATCTGCACAGCATGAGATTGCACAGCAGTAAATCATCTGCACAGCATCTGTCATCTCAGCAGAGGGACAGGAGGCCCCACGTCTCTCTCACACACAATCCCTTTCAGCTTGGTCGTTCCTCACCACAAATACTTCCAGGAGAACTTCTCGACATTGTTTCTTAAACTTTTTTGGCTGCAACCAGCAGTCATAATGTATTTTCTAGTGAGACTCAGTACACACGAACGTATATTGACACTTAAATGTTTCATGAAACCACTTATAATAAAGCTGCCCAGAAGAGGGCACTGTTGGCAAATCTAGGGCTGCTGGGCTCACCCTTGCTGGGATGTATGGAACAGATCCATTAGGAGGTTGTAATGTCCTTCTCTTTTAGAAGAATAACCTAATTATACACTTACGAATAACTAAAAGAGAGGAACTTGAAGGATCCAAACAGAATAATGCTAAGGAGATGGAAAAATTAATTATCCTGATTTGATCAGTACATCTGTACACATGTACTGAAATATAACATCAGCCCACAAATATGTACAATGTACATGTCAATCAAGAAAAAAGTTTTAAATGTTTAAGGAGAAGGAAATATTAAGGACCTGATTTGATCATTACACATTTTATACATTTGTCAGATTATCTCATAAATATGTGCAAATTAAAATAATAAATAAAAATAAGGACAAATAAAAGGATAGCTTAGCATAGATAATAGCATAAATCAAATGTCATGAGGGTAAGTATTACTTCTTGAAGCATTTCCTTAACTAGATACACATGTATCTACCAGGTCTCCTTGTAAAGAGTTTGGGGACCATGGGTTACATTCTGAGCAGTTTCAGATCCCCTGTTTCAGAAGCTTTCCTGAAAGCGCTTTACTGTGAGGAAGGACCAGCTGCTTAGGGTTTTGAGGAACAGCAAGGGGTGGCTGGAGAGACAGGTGGTGGAGGGGTTGCAGCCCCTAGCGGACATTGAAATAGGTACAGACCCCACCTGTACAGACCCCTGTGTGGCTTTCTGGGCCCCAGGATGTTCCAGCCAGGGAACTGTGTTGAACAGTGGCAAAGGTCTCTGCTTCCTCCCTGGTTAATAGAAGGATCAATAGGGCGAAGAGAACATGGAAGTAGTGGTCAAGATTAGTGCCTTGACTAATCAGTTAACCTCCCTGCACCCTCATGGCCCCCTCAGCAAATGGGGGGTGGGGAGTGAGATGCCTTCTGCTCTTTTGACTCAATGGCACAAGGTATAAACCCTAAAGAAATAATTGCTCCTTGAGAGATATCATTCTCTAAATTGACTTTTGGAGAATGCAAATGGATACATGGTCAATCACCCTCGTTATCAGGAAAAGCAATTTCTCTAATCCCTATGGCTCCTACTAAGTGCTTGGTACATCTGGCTGCTCTACTGGCCATGAAAACCAGCTTGGAACTCAAGGCTCTTTTACCAACTAGTTAGGGAGTTCAGAGGATCTCAGAAGAGGGAACTAACATGGAGATGTTGTACCTAACTGCCCACAGTGTGGTACAAATGCTAAGGGATATGGGCACTCAGAGAAGGCCAAGGGGTGGGTGACTGTAACGTGCACCATACATAGGTCAAACAGCTCTGTCTGCAAGAGTGGGGTGATGTGGATAAGAAGAAAATGTGAGGAGGAGGGCTTCCCTAGTTGAGAATGAGAGAAAGTTGGGAGGCATAAAAACTGAGGTTTTCCTTCAACAAACTTCCCTGTACATCTACCAGGGCTCACAGTCACTGTGCTAGGAACAGGGGTGGATTCAAATGAGGGCTGTGTAGTCTCTGCCCTCAAGATGTGAGAGGTCCCTCACACATGAGAGGTCCTGGATCATGTCTCCAGCATCATAAAAGTAAGTAAGTAAGTAAATAAATAGATTCTTTTAAAAGGATGTGAGGGACAGCACCAGGAACTGAGTCAGTGGCCTCATCTGATTGCAGGCCGACCCACTAGGGTTTGTGAAATCACTTCAATTGGTTGAATCAGCATTAAAATTAAAAATTATAAAAACTGACCAAACTAGATGGAAAGTTGCCAGGTCAGGGAGGAATTGGGAGTGAGAGATAAGTTTGGGCTAACACTGAGCATAGACAAGGTCAATAGCATGAGCACATGTAAAGACCGAAGCCCAGGTCACTCCTGAGGAAAGCTGTGAGCCTAGAACTTTTTCCAACTTTCTCAACACCTTTGACCAAAGAGTGATTCCACTGCCTCAAGTCAGACATGCACGACTCAGGGCTGGGGGTGCAGCTCAGTGCTGGAGCACTGGCCTAGCATGTGCCAGGCCCTTGCTGTGCTCCCCAGAACTAAAGGGAAAAAAAGGCGAGGCTCATGAGACAGACAGCTGTAATTTCCAGCAAGCAGGCTGTGATGCCAGAGGCAGGGAAGAATTTCCTGGGGTGGCAGGTCCCTGATGCCCCTTCCCTAAACCTGCATGGAAGCACAAGGGTGCAGTGGTTCCTTCACCAGGAAAAACGCAAGCTGCTTTGGGGGTGGCAGCTGTGCCTGTGAGTGGTGGTGCCCAGCCTCCAGGAACAAGCCCCAAGAGTTCTGTTCCAGGCTTTCTTACCAGGATGATGAAAACCGACAGCTGACACCTCCAGAGGAGGACAAGAGGGACATTCGGCAATCTCCAAAGAGGGGTTTCCTCCGCTCTGCCTCACTAGGTAAAGACCTTGCTCTCCAGATGTGGCCAGTGGTCACCCCCAAGACGACATTGTCAGGTACCCATGGATGACAGAAACTGTGGTGGTCTGGCCTAGACAATCTTCATGCAGTGGTCTGGGCAGATTTCCAAAGCAATGAGACAGAATTTCAAAGGCAGGGTGTGCTGGGATGGGATTTAAACATATGCTACTCTGCCTGTCTCAGAGACAAGACAAGGGGTGAAGACAAGTGTATCCAGGGCCACTGACACTACTCCTTGCACCCACCTGGGCATGAGTCTGTGTTAGTCAGCTTTCTCTTGGTGCAACAAAACACCTGAGCTGATCAAATTAAAAAGAAGAAAATTTATTTGGCTCACAGTTTTAGAAGACAGTTCACGGACAATTGCCCTCATTGCTTTGGGTCCTGGAGTAAGGCTGTACATGATGGTGGAATCTCATGGCAAAACCATTCACCTCCTGGCTGGGAAAGGAAAGAGAAAGAGACAGGCATCCCATAATCCCCTTCAAGGACATACCACCATTGACATAAAACCTTTCGCTAGGCCCCACCTCTTAAAGGTTCTACCACTTCCCAACACTGCCATACTGAGGTCTGAGCCTTCATCATGTGGGCCTTTGGGAGACTTTCAAGATCCAAACTATAGCAAAGTTGTCCCAGACTAATGTCCCCTTTTGCTGCCCTGATCCTGGCTCTTTGGCTGCCTTTGCAGGTCGAAGGGCCTCCTTCCACCTAGAGTGTCTGAAGCGACAGAAGAATCAAGGGGGAGACATCTCTCAGAAGACAGTCCTACCTTTGCATCTGGTCCATCACCAGGTACACACACTTTTAGACAGGCCACTGGCCAGCACTTTGCAGGACAGATAGTCCCTAGAAGAGTGGGTGAATCCTCAAGATACACATCAGCCTTCCCTGTCTCAGATCACTGGTGCATCCTACCCCAGGCCCTAACAACCCCCAAGTAGGGCCACCCACTCCTCTGCAGATGAAGGAGCCTCAGCAAGGTCTTTCGTGCCTCAGCTAAGAGACCTAGGAAGCCATGGTAAGTAGGAACTCCTCACATGATCCCGAGGGACCAAGAGCTGCAGGATCCCTCCTGAACATTCTCCTTCTGGTGCCACCAAAGTTCCCATCCCCAGACACTGGCTTACACTGCACGCACTCAGTATCAACAGTCCTACCTGATGATGTTGTCATCTCTAGGTTTGAATACACCTGCAAGTGGACTACACAAAACTCCATCCCATGATAGATGGAAATAATCAAAGCACCTGCCGACCACACAGTCAGGAGTAGGAACAGTATCCAAGGAGAACAGAGCCAGGGAGACTCACTAGATAAAATGATTCTTGACGTGACTGGCAAAATCCAAGGCACCAGTATCAAGTATATTGCCAGTTATAAAATCTTCAAAGAGCCATCACGGCCAGTCTATCACTTCCAGGGAAAGTGGGATCTAAACCTGAGTTCCCTCAACTGCTTTACTTTTTAATTCTAGACTCCCTTACCATGGACCTATTTTTAAATGACTTTTTTGTACCCAAAGGCATTCAACTGCCAATCAGAGCTTATAATCAGCAGAAAATGACAGGTGGGCTCAGCTAAGTTATTACTTCCACTCAAAGCTAGTTTTGCTTAGCATGTGGCATTGCCTTAAAAGGATGGCTTCCAGTGGACTTTCTGCAATATTGAGCAGAAAGAAGAGCCTTATACTTCCCTCAGGTCTCCAGGGGCTAGAGACCATGTGAGCTGGGGAGGGGAGGATGGCAGAATGTGGCAACCCTGTTCATGCTATTTTAAATGATTTCTGGAAGTTGGTTTCACCCATCCATTCTCATCATGCTGGTAGGCGAGAAGCTCTTCTTTATCTGTAGACTCCTCTTTGAGCCTTTCTGCTCCCTCCACCCTATGTGGTGATGTTCTCGTCTTCTCCGCCTCTCAGAGCTGGGCTTTCCCACCACAGCGTCATGCTCTCCCATGAATGCTTCACATCCAAGCAGCTCACGCTGCTCAGCAAGTCATGGTGGCAGCAGCAATGCAGGCCATGGTCCCTGCCCTCTGGATGCTCGTGTGCCTTGGGGGGAGGGGATGCAATCATTTAGTTAAGATGCAGTATAAGATTTAAACAGTAATTCAGTGGAAGGGCATTGTTAATGACCTAAGTCATGGTAAAATTTTTTTAAAAAATTACTGGTTTTATCTAGCTCTTTAAGATGGACATTGCACTTCTTAACCCTTATTTCGCTTGAACTTCACACTGACCCCACAGGTAGATGGATAGAGGTAATACAAGATGATACAATCATCATTATTCTCTATATTCTACTGATGAGAAAACCCAGAGCAAAAGAATTCAAACCTAAGAGGTGACAGGGACGGACTAAATAAGAGATGATCTTGATTCAACACAATTGCAGCCATCAATTCAGATTGAGATGCTCATAAAATATATCGTGAAATTGTTGGAACTTATGCCAGGTCTTAGAGAAACAGAATTCAGTGGGTAAAGACGGAGGTAGTGTGAATTCTAAGCAGGTGGAACTCATTGGAAAAGAACAGTTGCAAAGCTGCTCAGAAGGCAGAGGCCTTCCTTGCTCAGGGCCTGACCACTCCCAGTAACACTGTTTTCTTGTGTGTCCACAGGCATTGGCAGTGGCGGGCCTGAGCCCCCTCCTCCAGAGAAGCCATTCCCCCACCACGTGCCCCAGGCCATGTGCCACCCCTCCTGCCACACCTGGTAGCCGAGTCTGGCCCCCGCAGCCCATCCCCACCCTAAGGCTGGAAGGGGCCGAGTCCAGTGAGAAACTCAACAGCAGCTTCCCGTCCATCCACTGTAGCTCCTGGTCTGAGGAGACCACCTCCTGCGATGGGGGCAGCAGCACCATCAGGAGAGCCCGGCCGGTCTCCCTCACGGTGCCCACTCAGGCTGGGGCCCCAGGGAGGCAGTTCCATGGCAGTGCCAGCAGCCTGGTAGAAGCGGTAGGTGACTCCAAGCAGCACCACCAACAGGGGAGGGAGTGGCCAAGGGCAGCAAAGGCTCTTGGCTTGGAGAACAGAGAAAGAAACGCCTGGTTCTTTCCCACATGTCAAATTTCTGAGTAGAAAGACCTTCACGCTCAGGGCCTGCAAATGGGTCCAGGGTGCAGAACATCATGAGCCCACGTGATGCCGCTGGCTTCGCTGAGGCTGGGCGATGCGAGGGAGAAAGAAACCTCAGGCAGCTGAGAAAACCAGCAGCGTGCTGTGACTACTCACAACACACACATGGTTCTGCTGCTTTTGTGCATAGAAGGTCAAGATCCATGGTTCTCAGCCCTGACTGCTCAGGAGGGTCTCCACAGAGCTCTGGAAACCCATGACAAATTAGGCAGATTTTCCCAAAGCTCTTTAGTGATTCTAATGTTCAACCAGGATTGAGAGTCACTGGTTTAGAACCAGAATCTCAATTCCACTCTCCTCTGTCTGGCACCTCATCTCAGGGGACCTTTGACATGCTGGAACAAAATCAAAGGAGAGGGAGGAGGATGACAAGCTTCCTAGAAACCTTTTCAAAGGAGAAGTGCTGGAGGGAATGAGAGAAGTACATCCGGAGGAGGGAGTTTAAGAGGCTGTGACACTGTCTCCACCCTCTCATGGCAGCTCTGCTTCTCTCCATCCCCTCCCCTGCAGGTCTTGATTTCAGAAGGACTGGGGCAGTTTGCTCAAGATCCCAAGTTCATCGAGGTCACCACCCAGGAGCTGGCGGACGCCTGCGACATGACAATAGAAGAGATGGAAAACGCGGCCGACAGCATCCTCAGTGGGGGCGCCCAGCGGAGCCCCAATGGCACCCTACTACCTTTTGTGAACTGCAGGGACCCGGGGCAGGACAGGGCGGGCAGCGAGGAGGACGGGAGCTGTGCGCGCGCCCTGGGGCGAGGCCGGAGCGAGGAGGAGCTCCAGGACAGCAGGGTCTACGTCAGCAGCCTGTAGTCGCAGGGCTGGGAGACGCCGGGTTTTTTATTTGTTTCAATGTTCCTAATGGGTTCGTTTCAGAAGTGCCTCACTGTTCTCGTGACCTGGAGTTAACCGGAACAGCGTCTTCATTCATTTCTGTCGGGACAAGACGCAGAGCTGGGTGGAGTGAGAGCCCGCTTTTCAGGGGGAAGAGAAGCCGCGAGGCAGTGTGTCCACCAAGCGACGGGCGAGAAGCGGGCAGAAGATCAGAGGCCCGGGTGCACGCCCTGCGCTGTCAGCCCTGCGCCGGGTCGGCGTCGCCTCTGGCCGGAGAGGACCTACGCTCCTTGCGGCGGCTCGCTCAGAAAGGACCCTCGAGCAAACGGGTGTCTTTCAACTTCGCTTGTAAAAAATCATTTGCACACATTCTGTATGAGCCTCACTGTCCCCATAGAGCCAGGCCCTGTGCAGCTGGAGAAGGGAGAGGGGCGTGACTTCCAGCAGGAGCCCAGCCCACCGAGAAGGACGAGGAACTGCGGAGGAGGAAGCAGCGCTGGAGGACAGGCGCGCAGGGCCCGGGACCCGGGCAGCGTGGCGGCTTCACCCCGAGTCCCGCGGCGGCAGCCCTGGCCACCTCCGCTCTCCGCGACAGGATCCTTTTGCCTGCACAAGCCACGCGAGCTGCAGACCAGAGCCCGGCCAGCGTCAGCGCGAGCCAGGACGGGACAGAGCTGGCGCCGCCCCAGGGCTGTCAGTTCTCACCGGAGGTGGTGCTGAGCTTCCCTTGAGCGCTCTTTTGTTTTGTGGTTTGACATTTTTCTTGACAGCATGTTGCAGTTTTCTTTTTTCTTTTTTTCTGGTTTATTTTATTTTTGTTTTCCCAGGGGGAGGGAAGGAAGAAGAGCGTTTACAAATTTTGTAGCCACCCACCTTACTGTTTTCACTTTTGCATATGTAAGCCAGGTTTGGTTTTACTGTTATTCTTCAAACATTTGTGGTTTCTTTTTTCCACGGAGGGGTAATGGGTTCAGTAGCCGCCGTAGGAGAGTTTTACCAGCCATCGTGTTTGCCCTAGAATTTGTTATAATTTCCTTAGGTAGTAACAACTTTTCTTTCTGGTTTGGTTTGGTTTTATAATTTAAAGGTAAATGACAATGCACTTGATAGTTCTTGCACATGTGGGCGATTGGGTTAGTTTCCTTCTTGTGCTGGGTGTGTGGGTGGGTGCAGGAGGGAGGAAGCATGAGTGTCTTGAGTGTGTGTTGGGCGGGTGTGTGCGTGTGTAATGGGTTGTCTGTGCACGTGTCTATGTTGTGCGAACGTATATGCACCCACGCAGTGTGCCCACGCACACAGATGAGTGCAGTTTCCCCTTTCTGGCTTAACTGTGGGGAGATCAGAATCTAGGGCCATTTGAAAGCAAAAACAAACCACTGTCTCTGCTTCTGAAACGGGAATCAGTAACTCTTTGCATTTTCTGTCCCACAAGATATGCAAAAACAATGCAATAATATTCATTTTAAAAATACAATTGTGAGTTGTGTTGGCATTAGAACTGTATTTAAAAAACACACAGAAATTTAAGAAAAAAACTCAAGAAGGCATTTTGCTTCGATATATTCCGTGTAATGTTTTATTGCATTGATAATGTTTCTGTTGAAGAAACCGTTATACTTGAATTCAGGTCAGTTTCAGTATTTTTCAAATATTTTTTTAAAACTGAATTGCAATTGTGCCAAGCGAATATAATGAATTAAGTTTGTTTTTGAATTCACTTCTTGTATATTTTGCTGCATGTAAAGTAAATCATTTTGTATTTGGAGTGTGACAAGCTTTACCTTTGAACTCAAGTGCTTTTCTACATGTGGTTGGGGGAAAGGGAAGAATTGTTCTTTTCACTTGTACAATGCACAAAGGTATCCCCAGCACAGGTCACTACTCTGCTATCCACAAACAGGTTCAGACATGACTGTTTTGCATATCTTGTGTTCACTTCCATTTCCCTCAATTCTTCCAACTCCTGTGATAGGTGTATGTGTACCACATCTTGCTTTGAGAGACCAGGACATGTTTCATTCGGGTCTTCACTCTCTCCTCTGTGCAGTGGTTCTCTGACTCAGTACTTGTCCAAGAGCAGCCTTCTTCATGAGGTGCAGTGAGGCATGAGCATCCCCCTAGGAAGAGGTGGCTGACTTTTCTGGTCACTCCCACAGCACGAAGGTTTGTGTTCCTCAGTAACTGCCACACTAACAGAAGATGAAATTAAGTTCAAGCTGATGGGAAGGGAGGGGTAGCCTCCCTTCAGACTCCTGGTCTACCCAAATGCATCAAGCCCTGCTAGAGAGAGGAAACTGGGTGAATCCCTGATTCTTACAGAGGTCACTCTCTGTCAGACACATGTCATCCTTTCCTCACTCTAGAGCAGGATTCCCTCCAGACCCACGCAGTGGCAGTGAAGGGGGAACCCCAACAAGGGAAAGAGCATGAGGAATTCACAATGGTGGAAGAAACGGGTTTTGTGGGGGCATCTCATGCTCATTGGCACCTACCTGGAGCATCACCCTGTTAGTGCAGTGTCCTTCAATTACACCAATGACAGTTGGAAAAGGACTGTTTGGGAGAAATTAGGACCCAACAGTTCACCCAGAATTTACCCACTGGATCTCTTCCAGTCCCCACTCGTTAGAAATTGCAGTAAGGGACAGTCCATTCTTTGGTGAAGATGAGTTGCACTCTCAGGAACTGATCATGGAAACATGGAAAATGTACCCAAAACTCCCAAGTTAATGAGAGTCTAGACACAGTGTTTCTTCATGGTTTGCCATGCCCAACCCACCCAGATGCTCATGGTTTCTTTCAGTACTAACAAGGTCTTCTAGAAATTAAGATTAGGTGTCATTCTTTATCCAGTTTCCCAAAGCATCTACCACAGTGCTGCTGAGATTTTGGTTATGATGGAGAGGGGAGCCCTTTTGAATTGATATCTGGTTCTTGATTACACTTGGCCCCTAGATAGAAATGTGGAGTTTTGACTGCTCTTACACATGCGTACACTTTCACACACACGTGCACTCTCAGCCTTTTCATTCTACTTTACTTTTCCTTTTGAACTTCCAGTCTGCATCACCAGGTGCCATTGTGCAATGGCATGGGCTGCAGGCTGGGGTCCTGACAGCTCCTCAGGGTCCTGCCCAATGTGTTTCCCCAGGCTTTCACCCTCAACTTCATGGGCTGCCTTCTCCATAGCCAACACAGAAAAGAAGACCAGAATGGTCTTCTCCCTGCACCCAGTAAGAATGGCATCAGCAGAACTAGGCATGGTGGCACAGGTCTGTAATCCCAGCAACCTGGGAAGCTGAAGTAGGAAGATCACACATTCGAGACCAGTCTCCATAACTTATCAAGAACTGGTCTCAAAATAAAAATAAAAAGGACTGGGGATTGTAGATCAGCAATAGAGCATCCTGGGCTCAATCCCCAGTACTATCAAAAAACAAAAAAAAAGTGGCATCATGGGGGACATGATCCCCCCTGCCCTTTGGTACCAGGAAGGAAAGGGGTGCAAATGAGCACTCCCTCTCCAGGGCAGTGGATCTTTCTTGGCTTGACATAGTGTAAGACTGACACGTGGTGCTTGTCACCACAATAGAAGGTGAAACAAGTAGTGACACTAGTGAGCCACATCCACACTGGACTGGGTATCCACCATGACTGTCAAGTCTTCTACAGCCCTTCAGACAGCCTCTGAGTGCCAGGAGAAAAGCATCCAGTGACTGAGCACCACAAAGGGACTTGCAGGAGTGCAGTTACAGTCTGCACTTTGGAAAACTTCAGTTTTCCTCCTACTAGCCCTGTCTCTTCTATTTCCACACCTTGGTCTTCAAGTTTTTCATGTGCATGGACACATCAAACAGAAAAAATGTCAGCTGTCTCCTTTCTGCCTTATTCTAGAAGGTTCTTTGGGTCTTGAGAAGAGAGACTTTTTCCTAGATTTCTACTTGATTCATGAAATTTCCCCTGCTTTGATTCAGCAGCTGTTAGGCATAGAGCCCCCTTCCTACTTCCTAACCTCAGGCTTCCCTTTGACTAGAACATTCAAGGTCAGGTGTAAGGGTGTGACAGGCAAATGACACTTTGCCTTCCTCTGTTTCCCTGGTTCCAAACTCCAGGTGCCTGTCATTTCCTCACAGCCCTTCTCCATCCAGGACTGACCAGCTGAAGACAGGAGGACACCTGCCGCAGTGTGCCTTCCCATGGCAAAGTCATGTCCTTGTGAGGATTAGAACACCCTGAGAAGGAGGGACTGGAAGTCAGCAGAGGATGTGGCTGCTCTGTGGGGGACAGTTGTCTACCCCGCTGCTCCCAGAGGCAGAGGAATAGAGGATTTAGGTTAGTTGTAAGTGGAACCCTGGTGGTCAGGGCATTGGCTTCATGAATCCATATTGAAAATGTTGCCAAGGAAGACAATGGCACCTCTGTCCCTAGGGGCCTAGAATAATTGAAATCTCATGGTCCAGGAGTTAGAAACCCTTTAGCAAAGTGGCTAAGAAAGGGTCATCTGACTCTCAGAAGAGCTGCTCAAAACCCAGGGAGTCAAAAGTTACTGTTAGGGTCCAGGCCTCTTCTGCCTTTTAAAGACCTGCCTCTGAGAGAAATGTCAGCACAGAAAACCAGAGGGGAGGTCGAGGCAAGAGCAGGGCAGGTGTTGACTCCCAGGGATCTGCTCCCATCTCATGGAGGAAGTGCTCAGTTCAGCCACCCATAATGACCCGCACCTTGGAGAGGCCGATGCCTCAAGGATCTACTTTAGAAAGGAGAAAAATAAAATTCCCACCCAGTGATGTCTTCCCCGCCAAGTCAGGCCACCTGGCAGACACCCCTCCCCTGCGCTAGCCAGAGACAGCCTGAAATAGGCTCCTACTGAGGGCCAGAGAAGCCTCCCAAGGCCAGGTTCTCCAGCAGCTGCCTGTTGGGCTGACATAAGGGAAGGCTGTGAAGGGGGAGGTAACCTGGGCCTGTCAGGGATCAGGGAGGGTGCACCTCTGCCCCTTCCTAAGAAGGCCTCTGTCCTCCCCTTCCCCGCAACTCCCCACTGTCCTCCTCCCCTCAGCCTCAGAGAGGGACAGAGTTGAAAGCAGTCCCTGTGCAGATTTTTATACTATTTCTGGTTTTACCTTTATATATATTTTTTCAAATCAACAAAACATTGTTTTGTGGCACCAGATACCAACACACCAGGTAAACAGGTTTCTTTCTACCAGATCCCCACAGTGCTGGGGAGACACTTGGATCAATATCTCTCTGTCTCTTTATCTCTGTCTCTGTCTCTGTCTCTCTCTCACACACACTCTCTCTCTCTCTCTCTCACACACACACACACACACACACACACACACACACAGTAAGGCACCAGCACAGGGTTGAGCTCCTGATCACTGACTTTTTCATAGAAGGCTGAGGACCCTGCAGAGGGGACAGAGAGAACCAGAGCAGCTTCCTCGGGTGGAAACGGTGCCATCTGAACCCGTTATTATCATGGAGTAAATATCATTTATCTGCACTGAGGAAATACTACCACTCCTAGAATCCACACTTGGTCCTGCAATGACTTGAGGAGGTTTGGCCCATAGCACACGAGCTGGTAAAGACCTGGGACTCTGAAAAGCCTTTGAATCCATCTCTGAAGGGGGAGTGGAGATTGCAGCTAGATGTGCCCAGCACGACGAAGCAGTGCAACCTCGAGAGGAGTCAGAGTTGGGGTTTCCCAGGAAGATTCTCTAAAGTCTCTGCTAACAAAAAGGAACACAGGACAAAGCCCAGGTAATTAGAAGTTTCATATGTCCTGTCACCAGAGCCAAATCCTCTCCCTTCAGATCAGGTACAGGCTCCTTCAGGGGAGTGCCCTCTTTGTGGAGCATCCTGTGCACCCCAATTTTCAGAATCTAAACAATTTGACTTGCATGAACCTCCCAGAATGGGTAACATGCCACTCATCTAAGCTTTCCATCTGAAACATCACTCATGGACTTCCTCAAGGTCACTATCTGGTGGAAGTTCTGGTGGAAGCTTTAAAGAGAGGTGATTTCTATGTGAAGAAATGCAGAAATGGACCGAATGGTTCTTGGTCACTCTGAAGGCCTGGAGAATTCCTGCCTGGTATTCTTAGAGCCCTCAAGTTTATATGCAGGAGGGTGAGGAAGAGGAGGGTGAGCAGGCACCTGGTAAGCAGGGTTCACATGCCACAGAACTGGAGGGTGCCAGTTTCAGACCCCCTTGAAGAAGTCTCTCCTGAACTGTCAGGAGACGAGAGGGGAGGAGTTTCCTTTCTGTGGAGCATAAAAGGGATGAAAGAGGATAGGTCACCAGATCCTATTCCAAGCCCTCCCCCAAAATGGAGAAACTACACAAAGTTGGGCAGGGGACTTGAGAATCAAGGACAGATGGTTTGTAAATTAACAATGCTGTGCAAAGGGCTCCGTCAGAAGGCCTCTCAGAGGTCCAAATGCTGTGGGCACTTCCCTGCATCAGCTGCATCCCACCACCCGAGCTTGGAATTCATCTCTCAGCTTCTCTACCTGACCATGCACCACTCAGTAGCTGTGTCCTGCGTCCCTGTTCTCCCATTCCATAGTGGACAGAGGTTCTGCACTGAAATAGGCCATGATAACAAAGGAATAACCAGGTTTGGACATATCTGTGATGGCAATCGTATGGAACAGCCCGTGTAAAAACACACAAGTTCATTAAGATCTAGGGTGACACATCCCAGGGGGTGAAGCACTGGAATGACTATTACCCTCATAACATTGCTGTTTTATTTCAACTTGCCAGAGCTACTGAGCAAACCTTCCCTCCTGTAAGAGGGTCCAGATGAAGCCCGTCCATCCTGTCCTCATGTCCTCCTGCTCAGACCACCATCATGCCCCCAACCCAACCTGTATCATACCTGTTCTCAGAGGGGTGCCCAGAGGTGGACAGTGCCTCTGTGTCACCACCCCACATACGCCTGCACACCCCCACTCCTGCCCCTCCAGGCTCAAGGACTTTGCAGTCTGCCTGGGGTAAATATTGCTGTACAGTCTGTCACCAGACCATCCCGTCTAAAGGTCGCGCCTGCCATGCCTTCTCGCCCTTGAGCAAGGCCAGGGATCTAGAAGGGGAAACCTTTCCAGAAGAGCTTCAGGGCCATCTCTGTGTAAGAAGCTATTGTATATTCCTGTAAGATCGCCTTTTTACCTACGGAATGATGTTATTTAAAAAACAAACAAAAAATACAAAAAATAAGAATTGCAAATAAATTTCTTAACAATGTCCATCTTGGTTTGTTTCCTTCCCTCTTCTGTATCCGTTCTTCTTTTTTTATTAGTTTCAAAATTTGTTCTAATTAGTTATTCATGACAGTAGAGTGCATTTGTTCATTTTGATAAATCATCCATAAGTGGAGTATAATTTCTCATTTTTCTGATTGCACATGTTGTAGGATCACATTGGTCATGCAGTCACATATGTACATGAGGTAGCAATGTCTTTACCACTCTGCTATCCTTCCTACCCTCATACCCCTTCCCCTCCCTTCACTCCCCTCCACCTAATCTCAAGTAACTCTGTTCTTCCCTAGCACACCCCCCTTATTGTGAATTAGTACCCGCATATCAGAGAAAATGTTTGACCTTTGGTTTTTCCATATTCCTTTTTTCTTCCTGGTTCTTAGAGTTCACAAAAAAATATTAATTCTCAATTGTCTCAGATCCTCCAAAGGGAAGGAAGACTGGAGCAAACTCGGGAAATCTGAATCCAATGATAACACTTCATTTCGTGTCAGCAAATAAGCTCACTACCCACTTCCTCCCTGCAGTGAAAGTGTTAATGGAAAACTGGTCAAAAGCTGAAAAGTGGGCAGAACAGGAGGAATGAAAAGGATAAACCATAGAATGGGAGAGCTGGGAAAACTAAATTGGTTTGAATGAAGGAAGGAAAGAAGGCAGGAGGCTGGGCAGAAAGGAGGAGGGAGATGAGATCATGTATAAAGTGCTTTGAGGGCTACAAAATGCAACGTATTTTTGTTGTTGTTATGACTTAAACTGACTCAAAGTTTCCAGAATAGTTCTCTATGTCATAATAATTTCTTCCATGGGATTCTGGAAATACGGCAGAGTAGGCAGTACCAGGAATCTGTCTCCCCATGTGTCATCCTTGAAAGAAAGGACAGCAAAATACCATGTCCCTGAAACACCCCTTCCCCTTCCCCAGAACCTAGCCGAGTCAGGGAGCAATGAGAGAGGCCCAGACTGGAATGTCCAGATGAGTATTGTCTCTGTCTCTCTCTTTCTCATTGTGTTTCTTTCATGTATACTTTTCTCCTCCTTCTGTGGCCGTCACTTGCTACATCTCTTCTGCGTTCTCTCTGCTCCCATTTTGAACATTCTTTTACTTGCTACCCCATTTTCTTTTCTCATAATGAACATATCTTCACCACTTTTAGAACTATTTGGTTTCCGTAATTCCTGCCCAGCGTTCATGCTGCAGTTCCCAGTTCTGTGGTGGCGTGGCTGACCCCTGCGGCAGCTTGCTTGGTACCAGGGCTGGTTCACAGCAGTGTGTTACCGTTGCTGCTCGTGGCGGTCGCTAGCCATCCGCTCCTGCTTTGTGGTAGTGTTGTAGATGACATTGTAGACACAGGTGTTTATGTTAATGCTCCGTGTTGTTCGCTGCTGTTGTTGCTATTGTTTGTTTTCCCCTCTTCCATGAGATACTGAGAATTCACCGGGATACTGAGGTTCAGAGGGTACAGACTCAACTGATGAGCTTCACCCACGACTCCACACACTGACTGCACTCAAACTTCAATTACACTTTAATAAAAGGAATAGGGTAGGAAAAAAACCAAACTGACAATCAGGACACAAGTAGGAAGGCCCGGTGTGCATGTGGGATACTCAGGTCCTACTCATAGACATTGCTGCACAACATACTAAAGAGAAATAACACAAAGGTTGTGGACTCCACACCTATGAGAGGTCTCAGCATAGCCACTTCCTTAATCCTCCAGGCCACTGCCATAACAGAGATTCTAGTGTACAAGATCAGACTAAAAGGATCCATCCCACATACCCTGTTATATACAACACAATTGCCTGATCTACAAAAATGATTCCACTTTGAAGAGACCTACAGGGAAATTGGAACCCTCAACTCTTACATCAAAATTTACTAATCATCACAAAAGAACTAACAGGGAGACCATACTACAAAACCCACTTGGAAATATGTTAGAAAAAAAAAATCATGGCAACCTGATGTTTCAGAACACTTTACCAAGAGAATTCTGTGCCCTCAAAAGGCCCACACCTAAAAGTGGAAGAGAAATTCATTAGTGAAGTCCTAAGCAACTTAGCAAGATAAAAATAAATAAAATAAAATAAAAAGGGGCTAGGAATGTGACTCAGCCATTAAGTACCCCTGAGTTCAATCTCTGGCAATAATAATAATAATAATAATAATAATAATAATAATAATAAATAAACAAAATAAGTCCTTACTACTATGCCAGCACTACAGTAAATACTGAAACCCTACACACAGAAGAAGTAAAAACAAACTCTAGAGCTTACAAATGAACAAGACACATTTGAAGAATAGCTAAACAAATGAGAAATAAAAGAGAAAAATATATCGAAGTGGCAGGAATTAATTTAAAAATCTCAACTATCGAAACATACACTGCTGGGCATGGTGGCACACACCTGCAGTCCCAACAACTCAGGAGGTTGAGGCAGGAAGACAGTGAGTTCAAAGCCAGCCTCAGCAAAAGTGAGGCCCTAAGCAAGTCAGTGAGACCCTGTCTCTAAATAAAATACAAAATAGGGCTGGGGATGTGGCTCAGTGATTGAGTGCCCCTGAGTTCAATCTCTGGTACCTGCCCCCACTCCCAACAAAATAGGGTTAGGATTGCGGTGGCCCATGCCTGTAATCATAGCTGCTTGGGAGGCTGAGGCAGAAGGATTGCAAGTTCAATGCAGACTCAGCAACTTGGAGAGGACCTGAGCAAGTTTAGTGAGACCCTGTCTCAGAATAAAAAAATAAAAAGGGCTGGGGATGTGACTCAGAAGTTAAATGCTCCCCGGGTTCAATCCCTGGTATTAAACACACACACAGACACACGTACAGGCTGCCAGAATGCATTAAAAAACAAGACCCATGTCATATTGTTTGCAAAATCTCACCTTAAAGTCACAGACAGCCAGGAACTGAAAGACAAAAAGGTGGAAAATTATATTTCATGCAAATGGAGCCTATAGACAAGCAGCAGTAGGTATTCTCATATCCAACAAAGCGGGCTTCAAGCCAAAATTAATCCGAAGACACAAAGATCACTTTGTACTGGTAAAGGGAACAAATCAACAGGAACAGATAATGATAGTAAATATTCATGCCCTTGCACCTAATTACATAAAACAGACACTATTTGAATTAAACACACAGCTAGATCCCAGTTCAATAATACAGGGTGATTATAACACACCTCTTTTACCACAGATAGATCATTCAGACATAAAGTCAGTAAAGACTCTTGAGACATGAAAAGTATTATAAATAAAATGGACTTAACAAACATCTAGAGCCTATTTCATCCAACAAGAGCTAAAGTCATTTTTTATCAGCTGTTCATGGAATCTTCTCCAAAGTAGCCCATATTTTAAGCCACAAAGCACTCAGAGCAAGTAAAAAAACATCAGTATAATCCCTTGCAGTTTATCAGATTATAATGAAAAAACAAAATGAGAAATGAACACCAAGGAAAACTTTTGAAACTAAGTAAACACATGGATATTGAATACTATGCTTATTTTTTTCTGCTCTTTTTATTTGTACTTGACAGTAGGATGTATTTTGACGTATCATATATACATAGAGTATAGCTTCCCATTCTTGTGGTTGTACATGTAGATTTACAACGGTTGTGCATTCATATATGAACAAAGGAAATTTATATCTGATTCATTCTACTGTCTTTCCCATTCCCATCTCACTTCCCTTCCCCCAAATCCTCCTGGTCCAATCCAGTGAACCTCCACTCCTCACTCACCCCTGCCTGTTGTGAATCAGGGCCCATTTATCAGAGAGAACATTTGGACTTTGGTTTTGTAGGATTGGCTTATTTCACTTAGCATAATAGTCTCCATTTCCATCCATTTACCAGCAAATTCCACAAATTCATTCAATATATCACTTGAGTAATATTTCACTTAGCATAATAGTCTCCATTTCCATCCATTTACCAGCAAATTCCACAAATTCATTCAATATATCACTTGAGTAATATATTCTATTGTGTATATATAACCACCTTCTCTTTATCCATTCTTCTGTTGAAGGGAACCTAGGTTGGTTCCATAGCAAAGCTATTGTGAATTAAGCTTCTCTGAACAATTATGTGGCTGTGTAACTGTAGTATGCAGATTTTAAATCCCTTGGGTATATGCCCAGTAGTGGGATGACTCATCAAATGGTGGTCTCATTGCAAGTGTCCTGAGGAATCTCCATACTGCTTTCCAGAGTGGTTGCACTAATTTGCAGTCCCCCCCCCTCCGCCCAGCAATGAATGAGTGTACCATTTCCCTCACCTCCTTGCCAACATTTATTGTTACTTGTATTCTTGATAATTCTGACTAGAGTAAGAAGAAATCTCAGTGTAGTTTTAATTTGCATTTCTCTAATTCCTAGTGATGTTGAACTTTTTTCATATATTTATTGACTGATGGTAATTCTTTTTCTGTGAAGTGTCTGTTCAGTTTGATATCATCCCATTTACTGATTTTGATTTTACTTCTTGTGCTTTAGGAGTCTTGTTCCTAAGCTGACATGATGAAGATTTGGGCCTACTTTTTCTTCTTGTGTAATGCAGGGTCTCTAGTGTAATGCCTAGGTCCTTGATCCACTTTGAGTTTTGTGCAGAGTGAGAGCTAGGGGGTCTAACTTCATTTTGTTACATATGGCTTTCCAGTTTTCCCAGCACCATGTATTGAAGGAGCTATCTTTTCTCCAATGCATGTTTATGGCATCTTTCTCTATTATGAGATAACTGTATTTATGTGGGTTTGACTCTGGGTCTTCTATTCTGTACCATTGGTTTTCATGTCTGTTTTGGTGCCAGTGCCATGTTATCTTTGTTACTGAAGCTCTGTAGTAAAATTTAAGGTCTGGTGTTGTCATGCCTCCTGCTTCATTGTTTTGGCTAAGAATCACTGTGGCTATTTTAGACCTCTTATTTTTCCAAATGAATTTCATGACTGCTTTTTCTATTTCTGTGAAGAACATCATTGGAACCTTAATAGGAACTGTATTAAATCTGCATAGCATTTTTGGGAGATCTTTCCATCTTCTAAGGTCTTCTTCAATTTCTTTCTTTAATGTTTTGTAGTTTTCATTGTAGAGGTTTTTCACCTCTTTTGTTAGATTGATTCCTAAGGATTTTTTTCGAGGCTTCTGTGAATGGGATAGTTTTCCTAATTTCTCTTTCAGCTGATTCATCACTGATGTGTAGGAACACAATTGATTTATGGGTGTTAATTTTATATCCCGCTACTTTGCTGAATACTTTCATTAGTTCTAGAAGTTTTCTGGTGGAATTTTTTGGGTCTGCTACATATAGAACCATGTCGTTTGCAAATAGTGATAGTTTGAGTTCTTCTTTTCCTATTTGTATCCCTTTAATTTCTTTCTTCTAATTGCTCTGGCTAGAGTTTCATGGATGATGTTGAATAGAAGTGGTGAAAGAGGGCATCCCTGCCTTGTTCCAGTTTTCAGAGGTAATGCTTTCAATTTATCCCTATTTAGAATGATGTTGGCCTTGGATTTAGCATAGATAGTTTTTACAATGTTGAGATATGTTCCTACTATTGGTGGTTTTTCTAACGTTTTGAACATGAAGGGGTGCTATATTTTGTCAACTGTTTTTTCTGCATCTGTTAAGATAAGATAATCATAAAATTCTTGTCTTTAAGTCTATTGATGTGATGAATTATGTTTATTGATTTCCATATGTTGAACAAGCTTGTATCCCTGGGAAGACTCCCACTTGATCATGGTGCACTATCTTTTTAATATGTTTTTGTACACGATTTGCCAGTATTTTATTGAGAATTTTTGTTATGATCTTTGTCAGGGATATTGATCTGAAGTTTTCTTTCCTTGTGTGTCTTTGTCTGGTTTGGGTATCAGGGTAATTCTAGCTTCTTAGAGTGTGTTTGGAAGGGCTTCCTCCTTTTCTATTTCATTAGTGTTTGTTCTTCTTTGAAGGCCTGGTAGAAATCAGTTGAGAATCCATCCGGTCCTGTGTTTTTCTTTCTTGGCAGGCTTTTGATGGCATCTTCAATTTCATTGCTCAAAATTGATCTGTTTAAATTTTCTATGCCCTCCTGATTCAATTTGGCTAGGTCACATGTCTCTAGAAATGTGTTGATATCTTCAAATTTTTCTATTTTATTAGAGTATAAATTTTCAAGATAGTTTCTGATTATCATTTGTATTTCAGTAGTGTCCATTGTGATATTTCTGTTTTCATTCTGAATTTTAGTAGTTTGAGTTTTCTCTCTCTTTCTCTATGTTGGCTTGGCTAAAGTTTTATCGATTTTATTTATTTTTTTCAAAGAACCAACTTTATGGTTTGTCAATTTTTTGGATATTTTTCTTTTGTTTCAGCTTTATTGATTTCAGCTCTAATTTCAGTTATTTCCTGTCTTTTACTGCTTTTGGTGTTGTTCTTCGTTTTCTAGGGCTTTGTCGTGTAATGTTAGGTTTTTTATTGGTTGAATTTCTATTCTTTTAATGAATGAGCTCAATGTAATGAACTTTCCTCTGAGCACTGCCTTCATAGTGTCCCAGAGATTTTGAAATATTGTATCACTCTTCTCATGTACCTCTAAGTACTTTTTATTTCATCCCTGATTTCTTCTGTCATCCATTCATCATTCAATAGCATATTGTTTGGTCTCCAGGTGTTAGAGTAGCCTCTGTTTTTGATTTCTAATTTCATTCCATTGTGAGCTGATAGGATGCAATGTATTATTTATAACTTTTTTGTATTTGCTAGGAGTTGCTTTGTGGCCTAAGATATGGTCTATTTCAGAGAAGGATCCATGTGCTGCTGAGGAAAAAAAGTGTATTCAGTCTTTGATGGATGAAGTATTCTCTATATGTCTGTCAAGTCTAAATTATTAATTGTATTTTTTGTTCTGTAGCTTCTTTATTTAGCTTTTGTTTGGAGAAGCTATCCAGTGGTGAGAGAGTTGTGTTATAGTCATTCCATATTGTGTTGTGGTATTTTTGCTTCTTAAAATTGAGAAGGGTTTGTTTGCTATAAGTAGATGCTCCATTGTCTGGAACATAAATATTTATGATTGTTATATCTTATTGTTGTATAATTCCCTTAAGCAGTCTGAGATGTCCTTCTTCGTCCCTCTGATTAACTTTGGCTCAAAGTCCACTTTATCTAATATGAGGATAGAGAGCCCTACTTGTTTAAGAGATCCATGTGACTGATACATTTTTTCCATCCTTTCACCATCAGTCTGCAGATGTCTTTGCCTATGAGGTCAGTCTCTTGGAAGTAGCATATTGTTGATGATCACTACACTTATGGATGATAAATGGGTAAAAGAAAAAATCAAGGGAGCAATTAAAATATTCTTAGAAACAAATAGAATAGTGATACAACACACCAGAATCTTGGGACACTCTGAAGGCAGTTCTAAGAGGAAAGCCTACATAAGAAATGCATAAGGATTCCAAATAAACAATTTATTGATGTATCTCAAGGCCCTAGACAAACAAGAACAATCCACTCCAAAACCAGTAGAAGGAACTAAATTATTAAGATCAGAGACAAAATTAATAAAATAGAGAATTTTAAGAGTACAAAAGATCAATGAAATGAAGAATTGGTTCTTTGAAAAGATAAAAAAAAGATTGATAAACCTTTAGGCAACCTAATCCCTCAAAAGAGAGAGCACCTAAATTATTCAAATTAGAGATGAAAAAAGAAAATATCCCCACAGACATCACAGAATTTCAGAGGATCATATGGGACTATTTTGAAAACTTATACTCCAGTTACTTGGAAAACCAACTAAAAATAGACACACATGACTTGTCAGAAAACTTTTTAAGAAGTGGTGCTAGGAAAACTGATTATTCAAATGTAGAAGACTGAGAATGAATCTCTATCTCTCACCCTGTGAAAAAAGTCAACTCAAAATGGATCAAAGGCCTAGGAAGTTAACCAGGAACTATGCAACTCCTAGAAGAAAATGTAGGGTCAACACTCCAGCACATAGGCATAGGCAACGACTTTCTCAATATGACCCCTAAAGCTCAAAATAATACCAAAAATTAATAAATGGGATGGCATCAAATTAATAAGCTTCTGCACAGCAAGGAAAACTATTAAAAATGTGAATAAGGAACCTACAGAATGGGAGAAAATCTTTTCTAGCTTCTCTAGACAAAGGGTTAATATCCAGATTATATAAATAAATGGGTTAGGCACAATGGCCAGAGGCACCATGAAGCAAGCTTCTCCTGTTTCACTTACCTAGAAGTTTTGATTTGGTAGGGAAGCAATGAAGTCAGCTGAGGTGGATGAGCTGGCCTCAAGGTCCAGAGGAAATAAAAGACCACTTGACCTTCTGCATATGGCTGCCATCTTGGGTGTCTTATTAGAAAACTGTAAGGAGTTCTGCAAACTCCTTTGAGGGTTTCATGCTCTTCAGAATAGGACTATTGTCAATAGGACACTCCCCCAGTCCTCCAGGGCATCTTGGGCTGGGATCTGATAACAAAAAGAAAGCAAGGAAGAGAGGATTCTTTGTGTTGGAGGCAGGAAGGGGGCCTGAGACATTCCCTGTACTTCAACTTTCTCCAAAGACAGTGATGACCTGCTGTCACATCTAGAAGTTTTACCAATAATCTTGAAATTTCAGGCTTATTTTCAAGAAAGGAGAAAATTGGAGTCATGTTAGAGCTAGGGTGGCAATATAATATGTTGCCTCAAACTACAACTTTTGAGAGTAGAGTGCATGGCCCTTTGTTGTCCCAAGTCGACTAAAACATTTGCACACTCACCCTGGTTAGAAGCAAGGAAAGAATGTACACTAGCACTTGGTATTTAGAAGCCTCCTTTGTCTCCCCTTTGTCCTCCAAAGTCAAGAATCCACACAATTATCAGACTGACCGTTTTGAAAGAATCAAATTGCACCCCTTGGATCTACCATGCCCTAAGTGATCTGACCCTGTCTACCTCTCAGCCTCTCAGACTCAATTTCCCACATTGTCCCTGTTCCATTCCTTACCCCAGCTACAGTGGACTTATCATCCATTAAACTGACACATTTATTCTCTTATGCCAGTTATTGATTTATTGCTTTTCAACTCTACACACCCAAGCTTTCCACTGCTTTGTGATGCCAGAGTTTGATCCTATACATATTTCTCCTCTACCAGCTCAGTGTTAATAGGGGCTTTGTCAATACAGCATACAGAAGGGACACTGCAAGTCCATTTCAGAATAAAAGGACTTCCTTCCCAATGTAGGTGTGCTATTTTTAGGCAGGTAGCAGAGGAGTGATGTGTGAAACTCCTGGTCATGCTCATCTCAGTAGCCCTTGCAGACCAGTTTCAGCCTTATAATGCCTTCCAATACATTTCTCCTCTACCCAGTGGGTAACTCCTGAGGCCAATTCTGGCCCATCTTCTGTGACAAGTTTCTTTACTACCCAGGCTGCGTGATCCTGGACCCTGATATGGAATTGGTACTAGGAGTTATCTAAAGAGATAGACTCTCAGAGATGAGATTTAGAAATGGGTTTTGGTCATGTTTGGGTTTAGGGTAGTGTTAAGTTCCTCACCAATAAGAAACCAGATGCTAGTTATATGTGACATACAGTAACATTCCAATGAATTAAATTGCCATCTGTGGTTGATCATGATAAAGCACTAACTAAAGTAAATGCCCTGGCAGTACCAATGGCTGCTGAACTTTGTCATGGCAATAGTGAAGGCAACAAGGACTGTGGTGTAGAATCAACTTTTCTGAGTACATTGCAGCACTTCTAAAAAGGAGACAAGCTCAAGTTCAGAGTCTGAGAATCAGAAAGATTAAACACAAAATCTAACTCTACAAATGACGGTTAAAAGTTTTCTATGTGAATGTTAGGGCAGGATTGAGAAATAATGAGACCCTGAAACTTGAAATTGAGAAATATGGTAAGATTCAAATGAAATTGAAAAATCATAAATCTCTAACTCTGCTAGAAGTAGGGCATGACTAGACTTTCTTTGCTTGAAAATCCTGTGATAACTTCATCTGGGCAGATTTCTGGAAATAGATTCTCCTTCTCTTCAAGACCCACCATACATTGGACCCATAACATGAGTGAAATCTCAGTATGTTTCAGGAACTCACAAATGCAGTGTGACCCAGGAGTACATAGCTTACTCATTAAAATCATTGCAAGACTTTTCTAATATATGTGGTGGCAGAAAACTTTGGGAATGTGGGTGTGAGTGGATTTTAAGGGAGTTAGACTAAGGAGAGTGCAATATAACCCTCTCAGACCAGATTCATTTATATGGGTGAAGTGAAGAGAGATTCCACATGCCATATTATTCCTTGTGCAGTTGGAAGTAGTTCTAACATCTCAGTTGTCTTGTTGGCTGAAATTTGGACTCAGTAACACCCTTCATTTAACAGGGATGAAATGACAGTTTCCATGGCATGGTGTGGAGGAAGAAATTCAAATGATTAGGCAGGTAGAAATCTTGCTGGGTCAAATGCATACCTATCTCCTATCTACATCCTCCAGGAAGGATCAAAAGGCCCTCCTTCAGTAAGATGTTGAAAATAAAGTAGAGAAGGAACACCTGCATATTTCAAAACTCTATGGCTACTCTCATTTAGCAAATGTGTATGACCTTGGGTAAACTATTGTGATTGCAGTAGGGTTAATGGAATTCTAGAGTAACAAAGGCTAAAAAGCAGCCAAGATAGGGTGTCCTAAGGAAGGATGTTTACCATAAAGATCAGCATAAACATGTGGATAATCGCATTTCTTTGACTCACATGGATCTCACATAGTGGTTAACTGATGATGAAGTAATCAAATAAATTGGGAGCTTACTGAAATATTGCTGGGTCTGTATAAGAAATAAAAAACTATGACCGATGTCCAATCCTCTGCTTATTTTGTAAGTGAAATTTTACTGGAACACAGCCACACCTATTTATTTACAGATTGTCTATGGCTAATTCCCTACAACAACAGGGAAGCTGAGAAATTGCAACGAAGACCAAGTATTCACTATCTGCCCCTTTACAGGAAAGGTCTGCAAAACTGATTTATATAACTGGAAATTGCTCAGGTGTGGTGGTTAAAGACTTGGTTTGAGTCACTGCAATGAAGAGTTATGAACTCTCACCCAGCAGCCAGACCTAAGCCAGTTTGCAGACTCAGAGTCCTTTGGTTGAAGGGGCAGGACTATGCAGCATTGCCAAAATATATACAATAAATATTCCTCTAAGACTTGCCTGAAAAGATCTGTAGTCATTTACTACAGTGTCCAAGTACTGAGAAAAAAAACTACTCAGACTACTAAGAAATTACTAGACCCTGGCTCTGAATTAATGCTAATTCTAAGAATCCAAGACACCACAGATTCCACCAAAGTAGGTGCTTATTGGGCTTATGGAGTCAGTCCCAGTCCCAATTCTAGCCACCCTGTCTAGACCAGCCACCCTGGTCTATGGTTATTAACTCAGTTCCTGACCATAAAACAGGAATAAATGTACTTAAAAATTGGAATAATCTTCATCTTATCTCTCAGATCCCTATAACAAGGGTGATTTGATAGTAAGAGCCTAGCGGAAGCTCCTAGAACTTCTACCCTTTACCAAGATATTAAGCTACAAGGAATATCACATCCCTAGAAGAAATACAGAAACCAGTGTCAACATCAAAAACTTGAGAGATAGAAAAGAGGTGGTATCTATCACATTTCCCTTTAGCATGTCTGTTGTAGAAGGTTGGATGCATCTTGGAGAATGACTGGGGGCGATTATAATCAGTTGTTATTTGAGAGTAGCTATTATCCCAGATGTGGTATTTTTACTATAGCAAATCAGAAGACCTAACTAATGCTTTCTTTCCTCCACACCAATTTGCAAAAGCTAGATAGAAGTACATTGCTTTGACCTAGAGGAGCCACTGGTACACTTTCACAGTCTTGTCTCAGAGCTCCATCAACTCTCCTGCTGTCTACATAACAGCCTAGAGAAATCCCAGTCACGTTGACAATTCATAAAACATCCCACTGGTCTACTACCTTCATGACACTATTACATAATGCTGGTTGAATATGGTGAGAAGGAAGTAACAAATAATTTACATGTCTTAGTAAGGCATGTGAGATCCAGAGGGTGGAAAATAAGTACCACAAAAATTAGGAGCCCACCAGCTTGGTGAAGTTTGTGTCTGGACAATATTTAGATATCCCCTTCATGATTAAAGGAAAGTTGCTTCATTTTACACTTAACTACACACACACAGAAAAGAGGCTTAATTGTTGGTAGTCTGCTCTTGTATTTCGGAGGCAATATGTGTCCTGACTTTTATCCAAGTTGCCCATAAAGCCCACATTACTGAACTGAATAAGGATTAGAGTAAGGGAGGGTCCTGTGGAAATCCAGGCTGCAATACAATCTACTCTTCCACTTATTTCCCTGCTGATACTATGATTTCCTAAGTGTCTATGGAAGATGATAATGTCCTTGGAGTCTCTGTCAAGCACCAGTAGGATAATCACTATGTAACCCTTTCAGATTTCTACAAATGTACATTTATATCCTTTTCTGCACATAGTTATTCTCCTTTTGAAAACACTTTCTGGGATGCTACAGGCTCTTGGAGGAGATTAAACTTCCAGTGAAAGGATGTTAGGTGGCCATGCATGCTGAGCTTCCCTGAGGAGCTCTGAGTCATCTTATGTTGGTCATAAGATTGGGTGTGCATGCAGCAATCTATCAAGTGCAGACATTATATACAAGCCTGAGCTCAGGAGCTATGCAATACAAGTAAGTTATATGAGCCAATGACTGATTCCTTGAACACTAACACCTCCTACATTGTCTTCCCCTTCAATTCAGGTCTAAGGCTAATGGGGAATTCCATAAGACCCATTTCCTAAGGAATGAAGAACTAGAGGCAGATAGGTTGGTACGATATACTGACCACACAAAAGTAGGCACCCATAGCATAAGAGGCTTATTCAGGGATGACCCTGTGGGTGGAGAGGGAAGGGATAAAACAAAATCCTCCTGTGGGTAGGATTTTAACCCATATATTTGTCCACTTAGCAGGACTGAGAGATCATCCAAAGTAAAGATTTATATGTCTCATAAGCAGTTGTTAACAGCCTGGATGGATGATCAGCGACTTGGGAGGAACAGGATATGGAAGGCCCTCTCAGAATTGGCACAGGCTTTGTCCCACTTGGAGGCACACCAAGGGTCATTCACTGCAAAATTCTCAATAATCAAGTGGACAAAATGACACACTTTGTGCACATCAGCTTCTTTTCCCAGGTGTCTGTTAATTGCTCAGGGGACCCATGGACAAAGTGGCCATGGTCCACTCTGTCGGATACTCATGGACCCAACAACATAGGCCTCCCACTGAACTGGGACCTGCTCCCACTGAGTGCCTCCTCAGCTAAAAGAAGATACTAACACTGAGGCCCACATGGAGCCATTTCCCCAGGAAACCAAGTTGATTTTATTGGACCTCTTCCACCATTTGTCCTCACTAGAGCAGATGCGTTTTCTGAACATGAATTTTCCTTTCCTGCCTACAATGTTTCTGCCAGCACCCTCAGTGGACTCACAGACAGTCCCATTCACATCATGGTTCTCCCCATAGAATCTTGTCTAATCAAGGAACAAAACTTAGAGCAAAGCAAGTGTGGCAATAGCTCATCCCCCTGGAATCTCACCACAATCCCCCTCACCTAGAAGCCAGTAGTGACTGGCTTACTAAAAACACTGTCACAGTATAGATGGTAAGACCCTTCCAGCACCCTGGAAGAATGGAGTCTGTCTTATGGGCTGCAGCATATGCTCTGAATCAGAGATCACTATATGGTGCTGAATGTATTTTTATTACAATCAGAATATATTTTTCTGGGAATAAAATGGTGAAAGTCAGAGAAGCTCCTCTCACTATTATACCTAATAATAAGAAGAAGACAACAACATTAGCAGAGTGGTTTTCTTCCCATCCAGCATCCTTAAGCTCTTCTGGTTGGGAGGTCATAGTTCCCTGTGGGAACTGAAGGGTCTGACAATGGTCCTACGGATGTGGAAGCTGAGACTATCACTTGGCCACGTGGGGCTCCTAGGCCACCAAACCATCAGGCAGAGGGGGTTACTCCTGTGGCAGGAGTGACTGGTCCACAATGGATCATCGTGTTGTGCCACACGTGGGGAGCAAGGAGAAACGCATCTGGAAACCCACATGCTTTCCATGCCCAATGGTAAAGGCTAACTGAGAACCACAGCAAATAAACCAAAGGAAGAGTCAAGACTTGAGGATTCAGACCCTTCAGAATGTTGGCTTGTATCACAGCACCAGAATGTGAACCCCATCTAGTTAAACTTCAGACTGAGGACAAAGAGAAAATTGCAGAGCAGAGAAGGAAGATGCAGAGGTCAACTATGGCCTTATAACTATTTACAAGGACGGGAGGAGCTTTGCATGCTTTTGTTTATACGTGTATTTTCTCTGTTCTTTCCTTTATTGTTTTATAGGTAAGTTGTTGGAGATGAACTCTGCAATAGTTATTAGCTAACAAAGTTTTCAATAGGACTGTGACTAAACTTGAAAGTACTGGAGATAGCCAGCAATGGATATAATGTCATTTAGGACTGGTTCATCTCCTTTCTGGGAGAATGCGAGGGCTTTGTCACATGTACTAAGGACACCTGCAGCATGCAAGGTGCAAATATAGAGTTGCTTCATTGTTGTTTGGAAGCTGAAATATGTTTACAAGGATTCATATGAAAGCTGAGTAGCCAAAGGGTAGACTGTGCCAATTATCAATCTATTGGTTCTCAGCTCTAAAGCCACCCTTTCTCCACCTGTGCTGGATAATGGAGCTGGATTCAGTAAACATTTCTCCTTTGCCAGAGGACCTGATGCTGGGATTTGTCAACAGACTATCATAGAAGCATGTGGTTCAACTCTTATGCCCCTGAGATGTTCACTGAGCCCAAGTTATGTGCCAACAACTCCTCATAGGCCCTGGGTATGCAGCAACACTTGGCTATGATTCACCCCTTATAACTCCAGAAGTGCATTGGGTCCCACAGGATGCTGGCCTTCCTGAAACCTGACGGAGTTTCTAAAGGGGGACTCATAGGGTCCTGCACACAGTTGTGCAGGTGACTTGGTGCATAAAGAGGCCCATGACAGCATGAGCATTAAAAGCAGCATCATGTCATGAGGTTCCAACTGCTGAGCCTATGCCCAGAGGGGTTGGTGAACCTACCCGATAACTTGTTTGTATGGTGCTGGGATCTCAGGTCCCCTTTGCTGACCCCAAATGCAGAGCAGGCTGCATCTATTCAGGATGGTGAACATTGCCCTGGGACTGGCCTTCACAGGAGTATTCTAACCTGGGGGAAGGCCTGGAGCAGCAGGGGTCTCAGTCTCTGGTCCTCTCTGCTAAGACTTGCTCAGGCCTCTTACAGTGTGGCTGGGTCAGCTGCCAGAGAAGGCAAAGGAGAATTGTTGGGATGGAGGAAAAGCCTCTCCACAGATGCTTAATGCCCAGATCACCAGTCTCCCTTGACTCCTGGACCATTGTGGGGGTCTCAGAGTCAGTGTGTTAGTTTTCTATTGCTGTACAAGAAGTTTCCACAAACTTAGAAGCTTCAAACAACGTGCATATGTCAGGTCATAGTTTTCATGGGTCAGGAACCCAAGCACGGACCCTCTGCCTATGGCCTCCCAAAGTTAAAGTCCTAAACTGGTCTCTATTCTCATCTGGAGCATTGACTGTGGAATAATCCACTTCAAAGAATTCACTTCAAAGTATTCACTTCGAAATTTTGGTCAGAAGCCTTTTCCTTTGCAGTTGTGTGACTAAGGTCCCATTTTCCTATTGGTTGTTTGTGGTGCTGGTGGGTGGGCTCTTAACCTACAAGGCCTGCCTTTCCATGCCACATGACTCCCTCTAGAGTCCCTCAGAACCTGGCAAATTATTCTTTCAAAACCATCAAAGGAGAGTCTGCTAATAATAATCACAGGAGTGACATCCTTTATCACATACTTTATGACATATCATTATCACATATGACAGTCTCTGCCTGGACTTAAAGGGAGGGGACCGCACAGAGACAAAGATACCAGGAGGCATCTTGGGGACCATCTTGGGGTCTGCATGCCACAGTCAGCCTTCAGGACCAAGACCACACCACAGGAGAATCCCAGCCATCTTCAACTAGGTGACATGGGAATACCACACATGTCACTTGCATAGCCAGCAAGGCCAGCTCTTGGAACTGCTCCACATCTCACACTCACCCCCTGGGGAGCCAAGTCTCAGGCAAAGAATGGTCACTCAAACTTTTGGGTTGATACACTTAGCACAGGATGAGGTGACTAACCATACCTACATGGCAGAGTCCTCACTCTGATCCCCATCTTTGCCCTCCCCCAAATGAGAAGAGCTGTAGCTGGGTCTGGTCAAACCCCTGTGCTTACAGACACAGGACACAGCAGGGAGCCATATAGATGGTTAACAGTGCCCATGTGGGCTGAGCTGATGTGTCTCCAGATGGGCTGGCCAGGTCTGGGAGGAAGGCACAATTCTGGTAAACTGAAATCCAGAGGATTGCTCCCATCAAAATTGACCCCACCTTGGTCACACCTGTCCTCTCTTCCACAGAAATCATCCAAACTTATTCTCACTGGAGACCAGTGTAAGGTGGCAGGACTGAGCTAGGTGCTTGGGGAACCTCAGCATGGACCAGCTAAGAATTTGTCTTTAGAGAAGAACCAATAATGGAGAGGTCAGGGTACAAATAAATCAAGCTAAAGACATTAGAAGATGAAGAATGAAGTCCCAGGTTCACTGTCAGGCATTGGGTAAGGTCCAATTAGACAGCAAACTCTAAAGATCTCAGCAATGTTATCAGTTGCACCCACCCCACAGTTAGCCTCAGCCTGGATGTAGAGAGAGGAAATAGGAACAGCAAGTGCTTATTACTTACAAGAGAAAAACCAAGAAATTTAACAGGAGGGGCCCCCGCTCCAAACATACAATTTAAAGGAGGGAGAAACAGTTTTACATGAGAAGAGCGCTGTTTCTCCCAAATGTTAATCCATCCAAAGCCTGGAAATGGAAAGGCCCTTGAGCAGGTAATGGTGAATACTGTACACAAAGAAACCGAAGCAAAGAAGGGTGATGGCCATGGAGAACATTAAGAGGGTGTAGATGGACATTCGCTGTCTATGGTCGTCCTGATCAGACAGAGATAGGGGCCAGGGCAGTCATCCGAGCCACAGTAAACGATGTTTCTCCTTGCCACGGGCAGGTGTCGATACACGAGAAAGAAGGAAAACACACACTGGACGCCAATCTGCGGGGGGACGTGAAGGAGGCACAACAGCAACCGCATCTTCTCCCTGGAAGTTCAGGGTGGATTTCTTTGAACAGGTGACCTCTTCCTGGATTCCCACCACAGACCCTTCCTCTACTTCCACTGCAGCTGACTCCACAGACTTCCCCTTGACATGCTTATGACGAATCTGAGCCAAAAATATTTCCATAGGAAGAAGAGGTTAGGAAGAGGAAGTAAAGCAAGTATCAAGTCCCTGTGGAAGGAACAAATAAATTTTAAAATCTCCTTTGTCCTACTGTTCTAGGTGTCCTATGGCAGTCTATACTTTGCATCTTTGCCAGGAAATTTCCTAACAGTGAAGAGAAAAGAAGAAGAACATCCCCTCATCTTTCCTGATGGGGCACATGACTTCCATGCATAGCTCTTCAGAGTGGACCATGACCATTCTTCATCTCCAGTAATAATGACGCTGGCCGCTATGGACTGCCCAGACGCTACAAGCCCTGTGCTGGTGGACTGGATAGACCATCTCTCCAGAAGGGGAAGCCTTTGCAATGTGTTTATTAGCTCAATTTGGGTGATGTGTCCTCTCTTACACACATTCCTGTACGTGACAGGACCTGGCATTAAAGGTGAGGCTTAAAGTACTTTAAATAAGTGCTTTTTCCTATTGTGGTAAAATGTGAACAATGTCAAACTTATCGTTTGAACCATTTTAAAGTGTACAGTTCTGCGGCATCAACTGTACAACCAGCCCCACCATCCAGCTCCAGAATTTTCCATCTTCTCAAATGGAAACTCCGTCCCATTAAAGACCAGCTCTTCATCCCCCCTCCCTTTTCAGCCCCTGGAAACCACCATTCTATTTCTAGTAGTCGAATGAGGCTATTCCAGTACATCCTGTAATGAAGTTGTACAGTAGTTGTTCTTTTGTGACTCAGCATATCTCCAAGGGTTCATTCATGTTATAGCATAAGTCAGAATTCCCTTCAAGAGCTGAAAAATGCTCCACTGTGCACATAGATCACATTCTGTTTGTTTATTTGTCACTGGACACTTGAGTTTTTCTCACCTGTTGGCTACTGTGAATATTATAGCTCCTATGAACATGAGTGCACAAATATCTGTTCAAGTTCCTGTTTTTGTTTGGGGTCTATAACCAGAAATGAAATTTCTGGATAATGGAGTCTAATTTCTGAGGAATCGACACAGCCTTTACCAGAGCAGCCACACCATTTCACATTCCCACTAGCCATGCGAGGGGTTCCAATTTCTCCACATCCTTGCCAACACTTGGATGTTTTCTGATTGTGCCGTGGACTTTAAAAAAATAATGTTGTTTTTATTGAACAAAAATCACAATAAGTGCCAAAGAGTTTCTTTGAAGGTACATTCTCTCAGCAATATTTTAAAATTACCTCCTAAGGATCAGATCACAATCTAGCAGATCATACATAGGAACATAAGAGGCAGTCTTCAAAGCGAGCTGGAGGGAGCAGGACTACCTGCCAAGGAGGGTGGAGGACCAGAGAAAAGTGCCAAAGCAGTGAACGGGACAGGGCACCAACAATACACTTATTAGGTATTCACTGTGTGCCAGGCACTTTTCTACAAACATAATTATGAGCTCAAAATCACATCCAGTCCTTAGTCAATCTTAATTGCTCTTATTTTACAGATAAGGAAATGGAGATTTAGAATGGTTAATAACTCCCCCACAATTACACAGTTGGGTGAGCACAGGTGCCAAGATTAGAAACCAGAATTGTCCAACTCAGCAGGCGGAATGTGAGACCTCTCCTTTACATGGTCCTGACTCCTCCCCATGGCCCAATGACCACAAGGAAAAAGGGGGACCCCCGCACTGGATCCTTCCACCCTCACCTGCCTGTTCTCGTGGGCAATGAAATCCAACGATCTTTGTTTTTCTTCCTTCAACAACAGTTTTGTGGCTGAAAACACACGTTAGGTAGGAGCACAGAGTCAAAAGTCCCACTGCCACGAGTCGAATGGGGAGTACAAGTCTGGGCTCTCACACCACGGCCCAAGTTCTCCAGGACTGGATCCTGTCCGATCCACCTGTGTCCACAGCGCTGAGTCCCACTTCTCTCCTTTCCTCCGTGAAGCCTCGCCCTCAACTGGAAAGCTCTGCCCTTCCCACCAACTGCTCCCTGCCTTGGAATCTCTCAGAGGGCTGCCCCATTGACTGTGCCGCCTGTCAATCTGTGGGCTCTACGAATCGCCAAGCTCGGACAGCAGAGGGAGGGGAAGCTGCAGATCCAGCCTCCTCCAGTTTACCAAGGGGGATTTTCCTGGGGTTAAGACCCTGCTCTGGAAGCAGCTGGGGGGCTGGGGGCGGGGGGGTGATCCGTGACATTCCTACCTGGATCTGCGCTTTTTCCTTCGTGCACTTCTGGATCAAGAAGTCCCAACAGTCTGAATCTGGAATAGACTAAGCATATTTAATAAGCAGAATCTGTAACTTCTCCAACTTCTAACTTCTAACCTCTCTCTCCCACACTTTCCTCTCAGACTTTTAACTGAAAAAACAGAATTGGGGAAACTATGTCATTTTTCTCCCAAATCCATGAACCTAATTTCATTCTTTATGGGGTGGGAGCTGTGAAGAGCTAACCAGTACCCTAGACTTAAGACATGTCTGTCCTCCCCTAAGAAGGATGCCCACCCAGCTTTAGAATTGATCCAGCCAGTCATCTCATCTGGTGGACTTAGGGACTTAAAAGGAATCAGGACACTGCAATCATGTTCTCACACTACCCTGAGGATGTGTCAGGATCCAACACCAAAGGATGAGGCAGTGCCAGTGCCAGGACACATCCTAGATGTACCAGCCAATGAGGCCCAGGGACAATCATCTGAATCCTGGGTAATGTGTGGGCCTCAGAGCTGTATATTATGCGTGAGCAACACTATGCCAGAAATGGCCAGTACACAGGCAAAGAGCACACCATAACCCAGGGAGAACCTTTTCATGTCACAGTGCCACCGTCTTGTTTGAATGGGACTGCTGCTACAGTTGTGGGGGTCCTTGCCAACCACTGGGTCTTGGCATGTGGAAAACTGCAGCTATTGCTTTGCTCAAGAAACTCAATCCACCCTCTTTGAAGGGCAGGGTTGGCCCCTCTCAGGACACGGTCTGGACTTGCTCCACATTATGCCGTCTGTAGGAGGCAGCGGGAGTCAGCGGGAGAAGGACTCCTTCCAGAGAAGCACACACACCCACCTGAGCCAGGAGACACACATTCTACCTGAAGCAGGAGGAGCCTACGAGAGCCATGAGGAGGCAAAAGGGCAGCGTCAATTCAGCCTCGCCTTACTGCCTGTACATGAGGGGCTGGATGTGGTTTTCACTCCATTGGGTTCTTTTTCTGTCATCTCACAGCAGTGACCTTGGAATCTGTGAAGCTGGGGCTCTGTGCCCCATTTGAGGCAAGTGGACTCTGGACTGCCTTAGGAATCCCATAACCTCAAAGTCACCTTCCCTCTGGAAAGGTCTGGGGAAATCTTGAAATCCAGCTCCACCAAGGGAAGGATGGTGGTTGGTATCAGAGATGAATAAAGCTGGACCCTAAAGTGAAAAGGGCAGATTATAACCCAACTTTGACCTGCATGGAGGTGTCTGGAGACTGTGAAGAGAGAATGAAGGAGCAGAGAGGGACAGAGCAGGGGCTCACTAGAGTCCAGCACAGCATCCTCCTAGGGATAGGGCCTTGAGCTGTTAGAACCTGTTAGTGCTCATTTAAGTTCTCAGAGACCAAGGCTGAGGCCTAGAGGAGAGGGGGTTCAGAGGGGCCTGGCTAGAGTTCAGTCAAGGAGACACTCTTTGTGGGAGGAGATGCATCCAGACTGTCAGGAGGAGGTGGCAGTGTTGCTTCACCATTTAAGCAGTTTACAAATTGTACTTACACAACAAAACAGAGAACAGGTACAAAATGGCCAAAGGAAGACTGGACTCCTCAATGTGCATCAAGGGAAGACTCCCCATACCTTAATTGAAAATTCAGTTGGACTCTACATGTGGAGTCTGCCTGCCTGTACCCTTTCACTCCTGATCTTTCAAGCTGTTTTCTAAATGCAGTATCATGCCCTGTGGAGCTCTGTACCTATCAGGACAGTAGGAAGAATGTGAACCTGGTGTTGTTAAGGGAGTCACTTACATAGACTGCTTCATGAATTACGTTTGAATCTGCCACCGGAAAGTTCATGCCACTTGCATTTTTCTGATGCACCTATAAGCAAGTTCCCAAAGTAACATTTGTGAGCTCTGACTGCTAAGGTGTCCATAGGAAGAATGGGAATGAGGTACTGCAATGAAAGGCTATTCCCTAAATCCCCATTGTGATCTGCGTTTATACTTTCTCAGAAAATTCCCTACAACTCGATTTCCATGTCTCCTATGATCAGCTATTCAAATTTGCAAATAAACAGAAATCTGAGAACTGACCCTGATGGGCCCAAGGAAGAATGGGATCCTTATAGTACATCAGGGGACAGTGCCTCATTCCCAAACTGAAAGTTCAGATTGGTTCTGCATGTGGAAACTGCTGGCCTGTATTGTTTGAGTCCTGCACTTTCAAGCTGTTTTAAAAAATGTTAATATTTAGATATTTTTTGCGGTGCTGGGGATTGAACCCAGGGTCTTGTGCTTGCAAGGCAGGCACTCCACCAACTGGGCTATATCCCCAGCCCTCAAGCTGTTTTAAAAATGCTGATATTAGGTTCAGTTGAGCAGTACACTTAAGAGGGTCAGAGGAAAAATGTGAACCTGGTGTTGAAGTGGGAGTAAATTCTGTAAGACCCTTGGTGAAGGAGATTGAAACCAGTGCTAGATACACCATGCAACTTGAGTTTCTCTGCTGTTTCCATAAGTCATTGTAAAAATATCATGCTCCACCTTGGTGAGCACTGACCCTACGAAGGATTGGTATCTAGTACTGAAATGAAATTGTGTTCCCTCAAACCCCATTGAGATTTATGCTTGAAAGTTCCTCAGGAAATTCCCTATGAATGGCA